>NKZH01001938.1:7475-122594 GCA_002370695.1 Metschnikowia matae var. maris | reverse complement strand
TTCAAAATATTCTTGTATAGTTTCTCGACGTTGTTGCATTTCTGGGCCAACTCCGTCAATGGATGATCATAGTGAATGTCAATGGATGATAGTGAATGTCAACCATCATAGTGAATGTCAATCATCATAGTGGAGGTCAATGGATGATCATAGTGAATGTCAATGGATGATAGTGAATGTCAACCATCATAGTGAATGTCAATCATCATAGTGAATGTCAATCATCATAGTGAATGTCAATCATCATAGTGGAGGTCAATGGATGTTCATAGTGGAGGTCAATGGATAATCATAGTGAATATTAATGGATAATCATAGTGAATGTCAATGGATAATCATAGTGAATGTCAACGGATGATAGTGAGGGTCAATGAATAATCATGGTGAGGGTAAACGTGAGGGTAAATGTGAGGGTCATAAATGGTGTGTACAGTCTTTTTAAATTACCCCCTTTCAAACCAGTGCGGCAATAGAGTGTTTTTCGAAACGATTCAGACCAGTGCGATAAAACGATTCAGACCTACGCAACAGAGGGATGATTTATTAGGCAATCCTCCAGAGATTTAAGATTTCAGAATATAGTTAATCCAATGAAAGTTGGTATGAAGCATTACGCCATTTGGCTTGTAACACTATGTGAAGAAGAACAAACCTTTTTTTGAGTTATTGGTTTGGTTAGTTTTGGTAGTTCTAGTTCCAAACATTTAGCCACCTGGTTTGAATAGTTTTGAAAAGCACTGTAGTCATATTGAGAGTAGTCATATTGAGAGTAATCATATTGAGAGTAATCATATTGAGAGTAGTCATATTGAGAGTAATCATATTTGAAGTAGTCATATTGAGAGTAGTGAAGGGCGAGTAGTGATAATGAGAGTAGTGATAATGAGAGTAGTGATAATGAGAGTAGTGATAATGAGAGTAGTGATATTGAGAGTAGTCATATTAAGAGTAGTGGAGGGGTGAGGTGGACTGGGGTGCGACACGTGACGAGGTGCGCACGACCAATGGTGAGAAGTCAATAAAAAAGCATCTACTTTACTTACAACTATTCACATCAATGGGCGTTGCAGACAAAGTTTGGGGCGACTACCCCGTGTATTATCAACAGCCAATCAGAGTATGTTTATTTTCATTTCAGTGATTTCCGTGATTTCCGTCGTTCTCGTTTTTTTTCGTCTTTTTCGTCTATTACCTGATTCTAGACATTTTAGTCTAATTCTGTCCAACTGTCCAACTGTCCAACTGCCCAACTGTCCAACTGTCCAACTGTCCAAATATCCAACCGTCCAACTATCCAACTATTCATTTAGACAGTCTAATAGAGACTCTAAACTCTTGGATCTGACTTTAGTCTTTTTGACTTGATAACCTGTCTATTGACTGTCCCCAGACTGTCCCCAGACTGTCCCCAGACTGTCCCTTGGACTGTCTACATCTGTCTAGACTGTCCCATGGACTGCCGACAATCTGTCTAGAAAAATTGACTATGAGCCTTTGAGTATACAACTGTCTGTCAAATCCAATGTCTATTAGTCTTTTGGTTTGAGTATGAGTATCTACCAATCTATATTGACAATATGACTGTCTGTCTATCTATTTGACTATCCATCAGACTGTGTTTTACTGGATAATTTGTCTTGCTTTCATAGTCTGGAACATTTAATGATCTGTCCGTCGATTAGATAGATCTCTCTATCAGATAATTATCAGACATTATTAGACAGTTATAGACAGTATCAGACAGTTACAGACAGTTACAGACAGTATCAGACAATATCAGACAGTTATCAGAATTCTCTATTCCAGTCAGTTATATCTACCAGACAGTATCAGATGCCAAGTCTATCTAAATCAGTCATACTAACCTATAGTGGTTCCGCTATCATGCACACACCAAGCCACACTTTACGTTTTCCGTGATCATGGGCGTGGCGGCTCCATTGCTTCTTTTGGCCACACCATTGAGAGACAAGTACTTGTATGCCAGCCACAAGCCTATTCCGGAAGTCTACCCGCTCCCCCAGCGTGCCAGAGACCTTTCCTTGACGGGCTTTGACGACGAGTAATGTATAAATAGAAAAAAAATATGGTTATCATGTAGGTCTTGTACAGCTTTGTAAGGTATGAAATGGTTATACAGGGCTCATAACCATTGGTCTAGAATTTGCGGGCTCATAACCAAATTTTTTAATGTACAGAAATATGTACACAATTGCATAAAAAAGACTGTTAAATAAGAAGTTGATTAAAATCAAATGAAATGACTGGATCTGAAAAATCACCTGGATCTGGAGAATCACATGATCTGGCAAAAGTGGTTGTGTTTTGTATTGACCATCAAAAGTTTTATATGGTCGTGCGCCGCCCAATCACACCTAATATTATGTGCGGGAAAAAAATACCTCTTCTCTTCCACACTATGCTTCGGTCCATTCTCCACCGCCCTTCGGCGCATGGGCCGCTCAGGTTGCCATCATTCCCTCTCAGGGTGTCCAGCTCCATCTTCTCCCGCTCCTTCGCTTTTTCCCTGCGTTTTTCCGCCCCCGGAAGCTTGTTTGGTGAGGTCACACAACCCAGAGCCGCCAACACCAACGAAGCAGATGAAATTGCCGCCAAAAACGATAGTATGATTGGCCAGGATAACTCTAATATCACTCCAGAAACAGATACCAAATTGCAGCAGCATTACGCTGAAGAAGCACAACGGGAACAGCAGTCACGTGACAAATACATTAGTCCCATGAAACGCAAGCTTTTCGATGCCAACGTGGCGGTAAATGGCTTTTTTAAAAACAACCAAGTGGTTCGTGACCCAGAGTCAGGCAAAACTTATATGTTGCAATTGACTAATGAGGAAATTGAACTTCTTGAACCCACGATATACTTGCATCTGTACCGGATCAAGTCGTCGATGAAGAAGGCCACGCTTGTCAACCGGTTTGTGCGGGGCATGACGGTGAAAAACGCCATCAACCAGTTGCATTTCAACCCCAAGAAAATGGCCACGGAATTGGAGAAATTCCTCAAAACTGGCTTGGATCAATGCAGGAAAAGTGGCTTTGATGAAGATTCCGCTTATATCCAAGCACTCTGGACCGGTTCCGATGGTAGCTGGGTCAAGAGACCAGATATTAAGGGTCGTGGACGGACAGGAATCATCGAACATCCGTACATCCACTTGAAGGCCATTTTAAAGACCAACGCCACCAAAAAACGTTTGGCATGGGAACAGGCGCAGAAACGCATGCTTGCCAAGCCCAAGGTTTATATGAACACCGACCCTTTGAACTTTCCTGTTCGTGGATTGTACAGGTGGTAATGTATATAAAGTGTAAATAGAATAACAACAACAAGATCACCAACAAGATCACCAACATGCTCACCAACCTTGTCACAAATGTGCTCACCAATGTGCTCATCAATGTGCTCAATAAACAGATTCACCAATCAGAATAAGTTATTAAGCAATCAATGAGGAGAAGGAGGAAGACCAGATCAATACTATGGAGGTGGAAACAATAGTCAATCATAGCTTGGGTTGGGGGAGGGTAGCGGTTATGATCTCTAAATGAAGCAACCTGGAATGAGAACCCATAGACAGATTATTATGATTATGATCATGATTATGATTATTATTAGGGATCTTGTATGCAGGACCCTCTGGACTTTCCCTTCATTGTCTCTGCACTATACGCGAAGGCTCATGTGTTTTTTAGAATGGGTGAGGTTAGAAGGATAGGGCGGGCGGGTCTTGGCTAGATCAGTACACCGGAAAGTTCAATACACCGGAAAGGGCAGTACACCGGAAGGTCAATACACCGGAAAGTTCAATACACCGGAACACCGGAAAGTTCAATACACCGGAAGGGTAGTACACTTGAAGGGCATAATCATAAGGATGTGTATAGAAGCATCCCCATTAGCAACTCTGTAAGCATTTGTGAAAGATATGAGAGAGATATATGACGGCCTGCAGATAAGAGACACCATGATGTCCCCCATACTAAATCCCCTACCCCCTCCCGCCCCCCACTTAACGTCACATGCCAATCTCTTTTTGGCTTGTAGTATAACCGTCCATAAATTGACTTCCCACGGTGCGGTTGCGAAAAGGCATGCATAGTGCGCATGGTATGCGTCATGTGCGTAATCAGTTGCACTGCTGCAGCACCACCTGAAACGAAAGCCTAACCCAAGCCGGGACCCCCCCAGTAAAGCTAAACCCCATTGGGCATTGGGCAATGTACAAACATGAAACATGAAACACGAAACACAAAAGCACAGAAACACAAAAACGAGTTGGCGGCCAAATCTGCCATATATAAATAGAAGCCGTAGCCCCCCCACCCATGGTCTCATTTTCCGTCTCCCCACTTTCCCTCTCAGCATATTAAGCACTTCATTCCAAGTTTCAGCCGAGTGCGCTTGCCACATGTCCTGTAGCTGCCCCCTAGCGCACAGGGATCTGCTCTGCCGGGATTCTACCCCATACCGTATATCCCACCATACACCTCAATTCCCTCAGCTCCCGCCTATACATTCTTCCTTGCAAGCGGGCGCCCGCGAACCTTATATACTTCGCGACCCCTCCCCCCTTCCTGGCATAAGCCCCTAACCCCGACCCACGCCCCTCCTCCTGAACCAGGTTCTCCTGCCCCTGACTCTTTGCCACCTGGTACCTTGCTAGATACCAAGTATTTGTCCCAGACCCAGTGAACCTTTCACTGGACCTCAGTGCAGTCTATCGTTCCCATCAAGACATCTCCAATTTGCCACTTCCATATCTACATTTGGGACTTCCTCTCACCTTGGATTTCTACCCATATCCACAGTTCCACAGATCAACAGATCCACAATTAAAAAGTTGAACAAGGATACAGGGATACAATTCCATAGGTACTACAGATACTATAGTTCCCACAGATATTACATTTTCACAGATATTACAGTTCCACAGATCCAAAGGTATCTATAGTTGAACGAATATCCACAGTTGAACAGTTCCACAGATCCACAGGTATCTACAGTTGAACGAATATCCACAGTTGAACAGTTCCACAGTTGAACAGTTCCACAGTTGAACCGATCTACTTATACCCAGACCTTACTAAACCATAAGCTATAATCTCCAGCAATGGGTTTGGCATTGACAGACTTTTTCGATGACGACGCTTACGATAGCAAAGATACCCAAATCGTGGTGTGCAACGGGTGCCTGGCGCACTTGTGCCTCCTGAGCTTGATCCTCTCCGATCAATTCCGTGGGCTGTCCGGGAAAGCATATTTGGTGGATAAGCTTATTAATATTCATACCGACCCAATGGATACGGAAACTTCCATGGAGACTGGAATATACCTTATCAATAAGATCCTGTGCCGCCAGTGCCGTACCAAGTTGGGCTGGCACTACAAAAAGTCCTTCAAGTACCTGGAGTACTACAAAGAGGGCAAATTCGTGATTGAGTTGAAGTACATTCGATTGGTAGCCAACCATTGCTCCACAGCCCAGCTCACAGAACAGGCCAAGATCCTGCGCAGACGCCGCTCTTCGGCAGGCCACGCCATAGTTGTCAATGATCGGGATAGTTTAATGGAGTCTTTCCGCAACTACAACGCTAAGATGAGCGAGCATGGCGTATCTATGGGTGTGGCCAAGGGCAAGAGGAAGTTTGGCTTGAAACAAGGCTTGGCGCATGCGTTGAGCTCGGGTCACATTCAAACCCTAGAGCTGGTGGCAAACGAGTACGATGAACACGACAATGTGTTTTAGACGTCTTTTATACACTCTTACAGTTCAGTTCTTCCCTGTGCCTACATTGATCACTGTGTCTACATTGGTGATTGTGTCTACGCTTTCACTCTTTCCACGTTGGTCACTGTGTCTACATCGGTCACTGTGTCTACATTGGTCACTGTGTCTACATTGGTGATTGTGTCTACATTGGTCACTTTGTCTACATTGGTCACTTTGTCTACGCTATCACTCTGTCTATGTCGGTCACTCTGTCTATGTCGGTCACTCTGCCTACAGTTAGCTTGCAGTCACGAGTCGCGGTGTACGCACTTGCTAGATGTTTCTTTTCGGGCACAAGCCCTATTATTGGTTGATTTCTTTAGTTGGTTGGTTTAAATATGGTAACTGCGGTCATGTGACGCAGCTCTATGCAAAAAAAAAAAAACAAACGCTCTATATGCCAATACATAGCGTTCCATAGCCAGTGGCAGAGTAGTTGGCCACGAGCATTCGAACTCTCTCAATCTCAATCTCAATCTCAATCTCAATCTCAATCTCAATCTTTGCCTCTGCCTCTGCCTCTGCCTTTGACGTTGCCTTTGCCTTTGTTGGAGACCTTCTGCCTCTTAGGCAGCGTTCCCTTGGACTCACTGCTTCTTTTCTTTTTGGCATGCAACTTCATATACACCAAACAGTATGCAGATGGATCTGATAAGGCACTCCTCTCGTCAATCACATTGACATATTCATCGTCATACGTGCTCCACGTATTATCAGGCTGGTAACAATGGGCAATATAATGACCCGACAGAATCGACCGACCTTCATGAACAATCACCCCCATTAACTGGTATTTATCCAGAGAAGTGGCCTGCAGACGAGTAGGTGTGGTGTACGGGCCTAGGTCCAAGTACTTGCTGTAATGAATTGGTTGTTTAACCTTCAGCGACGAATTACCATTAAACTTGAACCGTTTCATGTGTACCATCAATGTTTCAGGAGAACGGTCAATCAAGGACTTTTTGGTGGCTTCGGTATTTTTTTGGCACTTGTCACACCAGTACCCCAGCGACTTATCTTTTTTGTCAGTTTTGATCAATTCGGTAGCGAAGAAATCGCAAAGGGCTCTCTCGATGGAGTAAGTATCTGCTGTTGATGATAAGATAGATGATGATGATGATGATGATGGATTGGAGGTGGAGGTGGAGTTGGAGGAGGTGTTGGTGATTTTGGTAGCTTGGTTTGAATTTGATCTGGTCTCATGTGATTGTACATCACGTGATACTTGTTCACCTGACCTTTGTTCGTGTTCACCTGAGCTTTGTTTATCTGACACATGTTCACCTGACCTTTGTTTATCTGACACATGTTTATCTGACACTTGTTCACCAGAAACTGGATCACCAGTAATATGTTCACCAGAAACTTGAACACCAGAAATTTGATCACCAGAAACTTGATCACCAGACATTTGATCATATGAGGAGCGGCGACGTCTGGTGAAGCCAAGTGATAAATCATAAAATTCCTGATTCGTCACACTGCTTGTTTTGCAAGATTGACAAACAACTTCCTGGCGAAGAAGCCCACCGAATATATCATAGATTATTGACAGATTCAACTTGGCTCCTTTGGGAGTACTATCTTCCTGCAACCGACCCATCAAACTCATAAAGTATTCATGAGAATCTTCTTGTTGCCATTCACTCATCATGCAATTGATATCGTCAAGCCGCAGCACCAACTTCTTTGGGTTGATGTATTTCTTGGACGAACTTGCCCACATCTTCGTTGCAAGCTCTGCAAACGTATGTGTCACTGACCGTGCAGGCAATTGACGGTGTTGATTGGCCATCACCTGTTGGAGGTAATTCTGCATGGCTGGAATGTGTACCAAGGTCTGGATGGCTGAGTTCATGTAGCAGGTCACTCCAAAGTTCAAGAGACCCACTGGTTTTTTGCCTTGGAGCTCCACCGGCCACCTGAACAAATCAGCTTCAGACAGTGACAGTGACAGTGACAGTGACAGAGTCAGTGACAGAGTCAGAGCAGGAAGGATAGACAGAGACAGAGACACAGATGCAGGGGTATAGAGCAGAGACACGGAGCTCAAATCGATATGAGAGTCAGGTTGATATTCCCTGGTTTTGGGTGTAATGGATACTGGAGGGGTTTTTCTGGAATCGTCCAAAAGGTCTTGTTTCAACCTTAACTTTTCCCCAGCCTGTCCAGACTCATCCATCTCATCCTCCCCGTCGTCTTCTATAGCAGCTCCCGACACATTCTTTTCATTCTCTTCACCCTCTTCACTCTCTTCACTTCCACTCGCTTCACCCTCTTCACTCCCTTCACTCTCACTCTCTTCTTCACTGTCACTCTCACTCTCTTCACTTTCAACACTAGGATCACTCTCTTCATTACTCTCCTGAACATCTTGGACTCCATGGACTCCATGGACGCTGTTTAAGTCAGTTCCCTTGATAGTTTTCTTCACAGTTCCCTGAACAGTTCCCTGAACAGTTCCCTGGACAGATACTTCCTCGCCCAAGTCCTCAGAATCACCCAAGTCCTCCAGCGACTTAAACCCATGGAACGATGAGTCTGTTTGGAATTCCGATGCCAGTTCATACTGTTCCAGGTCTGAGTCTGAATCTGAGCCCGAGTTTGCCTCTTCTCCTTCCTCCCCTTCTTCCTCTCCAAGTTCCTCCCCTTCTTCCTCTCCAAGTTCCTCTCCAAGTTCTTCTCCAAGTTCTTCTTCTCCTTCCTCCTTAACATCCACTCCAAGTTCCTCTTCCTCACTGTCACCCTCAACTTCACCCTCACTCTCACCCTCACTTTCTTGCGCACTCTCACTCTGAGATCCACGCTCACTCTTTTCTTGAGCCTCACTTTTTCGTGAACCTTGAGTTTCTGCATTATGCTTTGATTTTGTTCGCAAGTTTCCCTTGGCGTCTTTTTTCTTTATACCCTTCAAATCAATAAAATTTGCGACACCAAAATCTTCATCATTTTTGATGCCATTTTTACCACCAAAATCTTCTTCATTTTTACCACCAAAATCTTCTTCATTTTCACCACCAAAATCTTCGTCACTTTCAAATTCGGTCCCCCTAAAACCTCCTTCCTTTCCCTTACCAGATCCTTTCTCCAGCCCCTTCTTGCCGTTTCTCCTTCCCTTCTTAGAATCCTTTTCATCGGGAAACTTCTTGCCGGTATAGGCGGCGATGGCCTGGGCCATGGATTTGGGCCGTGGCGGGTCGGGCTTGGTGACCTTTTTGACGATCATGGGTTGGGCTTTTGCCGCCGACGAAAGCACAATGTACCCTTTGGATTTAACACTTTGGACGTCGTGCTCAGGGTGCGTGCCGCTGACAAACGTAAGGGGACTATTGAGTATACGGTCCACGAGGGGGTTGGACATGCCGGCGTGGTGTAGGCACTTTCTGAGCAACAAGTGATGGTGAGCAGAGAAGCGATGCGTGGTCACGTGCCGCACGTGCCCGGCTATCTACACATTCTATTTCAACCGAAGAAAAAAAAAAAAAAATTGGGGATAGATTTGAACTGGAAATCAAAAAAGAAAATGCGTTCAATGGGTATCAGTAGAGAAGGCCCCTGTGTAAGAAGCGCCAATGGGATTGGCACAGGTTTTGAGGGAAGGTATGGTTGTTAGTGTGGGTTGGTGTTTTGGTGGATATGGACGTGGGGATGCACCACCTGTATACGCGTATTGTTGACGGTGCTACACGATGCCAACTCGTCATCTCTCAACTTCACCATCTCACCATCTCACCATCTCACCATATCACCATATCACCATATCACCATCTCACCATCTCACCATCTCACCATCTCACCATCTCACCATCTCACCATCTCACCATCAGCTAATGATCACCGGAAAGTCAACTCGCTAGGTATACCAGTGTAGGCCCATATGAGAATCCAAAGATTAGTATATAAAGCCATGACGTAATGGTACCATTTTTTTCAGTGAAAAGCCGTAAAATGAAGAATCAAGAATCAAGAGAATCACTTGGTGTTGGTAAGAGATGGGTATAGGGCTCCAAGTCCACGGATTTCCAGTAAACTGATTAGTGCCCCATATAGTACCCGGAATCACCCATCTAGAAACTATAAAAGTCGTAAAAAGTTACTAAGTAATATGAACAATAGAGCAGAGTATTAACCTTTAAGGTATCCATAGCAGTATTCCTCACTCCTTCAGTTCAGCCTCACTCTTCAATCCTCACTCATTCCTCATGCTTAGTCCCCATTACTCCTCAATATTCTCTATAGGTTTCCCATAATCATCATAATACTTTTCGTAGTACTCTTCATAGGTATCCTCAGTATTCCTCACTCCTAAATATTCCTCACTCCTCAGTATTCCTCACTCCTCAGTATTCTTCAATGCCCCTTTTAGTACACTTCACCATTCCTTATTTTTTTTATGGTACTCCTCATAGTTTCTTTATGGTAGTCTTTACTTTGACCTAGTACATCATCAAACCGTTGGGTGTTTTCAAAAAAGTGAGATACTGGTTGTAAAAAGAGTATGAAGCGTTGGGGGGAAATTGAGGGGAGGGGACCCTCTATTAAATACTTCACGGTGGCAAACTCTCGGTGGCAAAAATACAGACACAAACAAATGGGGTTGCCATTGATTGGCCAAGAGTGGGGTTCGATGTTTCAGAGTGTGCGGCTGCATATGCACGTTTTTGCAACTTCTCAAGTATATAAAGGGCTTGTCCCCCGCCGCGTGGATCATAGAGTACCCATTTTTTGTACTGTTTCAGAATCATAACTGTTAGTGTTTTGGTCATGGTTGATTCGTGAGTGAAACTTGGTGAATCGTTTGGTGAACGTTTTTATCCTTTTGGGTAACGTTAACTCCTGATACGCAACGGTGCTAGACCAATCCGGTTGTTCCATGACTCACCCGGTATTTGAGCCAGCAATATTGATTGGGTAAGACACAGCCACCATTAGAGAAGAGATTTATTCTTGGGAAGTTACCCTTTGGAGGTGACCCTTCGGGTATAGCCGAGTACGTGTGACGAGCCAAGCAGTTCTAACAATTGTCGGGGTACTCTGACTTCTTTATCAATTATTAGGGTATTCCGATCCCACGTCTGCAGATTGATCAACCACTAAAGACGGGGAATCACAAGTGCTGCAAAAAAAAAATAAACATATCTATTACTTTATCACTGAAGTATACATTGCATACTCAGTTTAGAGTCTACAGCTCAGGAGTTTAATAATGTCAGACAGATGCTGTCCCCGGGGCTAATATCTAAAGTTATCAATCTAAAATATATTACTCAAAAATTGAAGTGAGTATTTTTTACACGATTGAAGTTTCTATTTTTCTAAGGGTGGGCCATTCTACCTGTATATTACAATCAGTTTAAGGTCTATTGGATCTAGTCTATTTGTGAGATTCTCGTTGATGCCTCAGGTACTCTGTTTATATTCATTCCCCGATGATACCTCAAAAACTACTTCATCGCCTAGTCAACCCGTTGTTCTTAAGCACAGAAGAAGAAACTGCCCACATTCCATCCAGGTACTTCATGCAATGATAAATGCCAATCGGTTTAATTTAATTGAATTGTTAAGATTGAACGGCATAGTCTCAAAATACCTCAATCGGTAGAGCACAATCTATGGTGGATCTATCTACACACTAACAACATATAGAAAAGGGAAGACAGTGTTGAATGTTTTTATATTACAGAGGGTGGCTCAAATATCTGAATCATGGTGGGTCGAGCAATTACAATGAATGACTTAGTCAGAGTCAACAGACTCTGATACAATACATCAACAATTCAACATTGACTGAATATCATTTAGTCATTCGGTACCCTTACATTCACTGATTTTAGCTGAAGCCTGGAACTCTGGAAGAATCATTACCAAAGTGAAGACATGATCAGCTAGAGAAGAGGAAGAGGAAGAGGAAAAGATGATGGAAAGTTGGAAAGATGAGGAGGAAGAGGAGGAAACGAAACTCACCATACTATCCAATCAATTGTTTTGCCCTTTTACGTTAGCACAGACCCTTGAGCTAACATTAGTGCCTGTGTACTGAGTGAGCAGCTAGACGTCGTGAATTTGACGGTGAGTATTTCTGATGATTAAAGCGGTATACCTAAGAGTTTCAGATCCACATTATAATGCCGATTCAGATTTCATTCCCATTCATCCACATTCAAACTTTAACACATCCATACATTCACATTGAATGCCTCACAAAATAGGCTCCAATCCAGTTACATTTTTATTTTAACGTTAAGTACCTGGGAAACTTTATTCAATGAAGGTTTCACATAAGAGAAATCTTAGCTACCCATAATTTTTTAGAAGAGGTGGCTGGAAGATGGCTGGTTAGAGGGTCTTATACAATGAATTTAAAAGTGATATTTGTACAGTCCTGGTTTGACCCTTGATTGGTACTGCAAGACTCCTAAATGTTGGTGTACATATAAGGCAATCCTCCAGACTTAAGATTATCAAAATATTGACATCTTCAATGTATGAACGTTGGGGTGAACCGTGAACCTTTATACTANATATTGACATCTTCAATGTATGAACGTTGGGGTGAACCGTGAACCTTTATACTATTTGATTTGAAAGTCTGTGCGAATAGGTGGGTAGAACCATATTGAATTATTGGTTTGAATAGTTTTGAATAACACTGTAACTCTCTCTCTCTCTCTCTCTCTCTCTCTCTCTCTTTCTCTTTCTCTTTCTCTCCCTCTCTCAAGAAGAACAGTAATAAAATATTTGCACAAGTTCATCAGCGTCACAGGATACGCACAGATACTCATCAAACAATTACTGAAGAATTACTAAGAAAGTACTGAAAATGTATGGAAGAATTATTAAGGAATTATCCAATGGAATACCAAAGAATTACTGAAGATAAGTTAGCTCACTTTTACTCACCTATACTCACGTTTTGCCATTCACTGGTTGCTACATACTCAGCTCATAAACTTAACTTAACTTAACTTAAATGAACTTAACTGAATTTAACTTAACTCAACTTGAATGAACTAAGTAATTACTATTATATCAACAATTCACTAACCTTAAGTCACTTGATTCGCTATACTTGCTACTCTCAGGTAATTAGTTCCCTATTTCAATTTCACTTTGTTTTCTCTCATGCACACCATTAGTTTCACTCATGTATCATGCACCTCGTCCTGCCTGTACTTGTCCTGGTTCTCAACCAAAAGCAGGGAGTCAATGCCGTTGCTAACCCCCGTGAAAAGATGATCACTAACACGGAATATACCATTCCTATTGAAACAAATCATTACTCATTTAGAAACATTCGTCACAAATCCAATACACCAGCTGGACAAGAAGGACTGGAAGAAAAATACTTGCACACGAACCGGCATATGGTGCAGAAGACCTCGACCTAGAACCAAACCTATTCAACTCGATGAAGCAATCGGTCAACAGCTCCGATTTGGGCTCTTTTCTTGGCGAAAAAATGGAAATCACTACGTGCAGATGAACTTCCCCGTCCTGCTGATCTCCGCAACAGTGGAGAATAAATATGCGTAAGCATAGTCTTTTTCTTTGCTTTTTGAATCAAATCATGCCATTCTTGATTGGTCAGATTCTCCGAAATAGCCTGCACAAGAAAAAGTCTTCTTTTCATATGGGAGCTTAGAAGGGAGGATGTTGATAAATATTAATTGGGTCTTATAATATATCTAGAATAATCATGGCTTAACGTTTATTCCAATAAGCTGTTCCAATGAAATGTCCAATGAGATGTTCCAATAAGCTGTTCCAATGAGATGTCCCAATGAAATGTTCCAATGAGATGTTCCAATAAAGAGAGTGCTCCAGGATTGAAGCCAAAGAGTTTCTTTATCAAACCCTAAAAGTAATAAGTAAAGGAACCCCATTGGTTATAATGTTTAGTAGAATCGAATATAGTCAAGTTCATTCGTCTCTTAGTTTTATTCAAGAACTATTATTACTTCTAAATAGGACTGGTCCATTGTATGAGTCCATTGTATTTTTATAACAGCTACTACTCTCCTGGCACCAGAAGAGTGATCATGTAGTAGTGAAGTAGTATTACAGTATTACAATATTACAGTAGTACAATATTACAATATTACAGTAGTACAATATTACAATATTACAGTAGTACAATATTACAATATTACAGTAGTACAATATTACAATATTACATTATTACAATATTACAGTATTACAATATTACAGTATTACAGTACAGTGTTCTCAAAAGCATTCAAAAGCAAGCCAGCTTTTGTTAGGAACTATTATTTGGAAACAGTTTAAAGATGAGTATACATGAAAGAAAGGTGAGCAGCAGCTTTTAATTGAAAGATTTAGGAGAGACCAAGTATTATGTTCGACTAAATAATATGTGTGGGGAATGGTGGTACTATATTTCATCTAGAAGATCGTACTAATGTTCACGTCTCATTGTCTCATTCACAGTCTCATTAACAGTCTCATTAACAGTTAACAGTCTCATTCACATCCTCTCATTACACTCTTTGAGTGAACAAGACTATCAATAGCCAATCAATATGATACCCAATACATATAGTATGGATGTGATGATATGGATGTGATGAATGATTGACTACGGTTACATACAACCCCGAAAATGACCGAAAGGAGTTTAGCCAAGCAACCAAATATCAAGTACTTCTTTCTTCAACAATGAGTACTTCTTGTATCCATCATTATTCATGAAATCTAGTCACGTACACTTGGGTCTTTGTTCAGTACATCAGTGAGGTAGTAGTCAGCTCCTCAATAGTATAGTCACTTAGTGAAATAGTCTGTAGCAGTATTGGTATTACTCAACTAATTACTCAACTATTTACTCAACTAGTATAGACTGATCTTCTATAGCTGTAATACATGAGAAGTAGTTTTTTTTACGAGTCCTAAATCCGTAAAGCTTTCTTTTAGTCTTTTGGATCTACTCGACTGAGCAGGAGTTTCCTACTCCCATGAGTTTGCCATTCGCATGAGTTTCCCATGAGTTTCCCATGATGAAACAGCATGAGAGTACTATAAGTATCATTCAGAATATTCCAGAGAACCGTTAGATCATCATTCCTGGAAAGATCCATTATATCGACCAGTCTCTAGACCTTGCGTATCGAGGGCTAAAGCCTCAGGTCGCATAATAAGTATAACACGAAAGTGTTAGACATTGACTCTGCTCGACTGAGTACAGGTTTCCAACAAGGCAGCAGTACGTCTAGGATAAGAGTCTCTACATATCGCGCCACTCCTTTAGGACAATTGTAGATCCTTTAACGCCAGATCGGCAACAAGAGTTGCTGCATCAAGAGTTGCTGCATCAGGAGGTCCATTAATTATCCAGGGTGATACATCCAGAGTATGTATCTTAATGTGAAGTATTATCCATCCGAGGTCTTTTGGTGGGTCTGGTTATTGGAGGCATCTTGGTATACCTCAGGCAGTTAATATTTGATTAAAGATCTAAACAATAAAATGGAGCATGGTCTTCATTTTATATTTGGGGAATCTTCCTTTACCAGAACAGCGAATACAGTATTTTTCAATATCATTCAAACCAGCCTCCAGATTTAACATCTCAGAATACTGATTTCTGATTTAGTTGGTGTTTGAAACGTTATGTCATTTGGTGTGAAAGACTTTGTGAAGGAGTAATACTCTTTTTGAATTACTGGGTTGGCTGTCTCTAATGTTTCTAGTCTTTCTAGTCTAGTCTGTAAATATGTTGGACTTTGTGAGTCTTATCTGTGGATAATTCAATCTCGATGTAAACCCTTCTCTTCCTTTACTTCTTGTTTTTTGATATAATAGATAGAGAGTAATAACATATAATAGAGCACTAGTACTAGCTGAATCAGCTTAGTTGAGTAATGAGTTGAGTAATATCAATACTACTGATCAGCAAATAGTCAGAAATAGGCCAAGAGTATGAAAGTTAACTGACTAACAATCTAAAGTCTAACAGTTAACAGACTAACAGTTAACAGACTAACAGTTAACAGACTAAAAAATCTTTACAAATTCATAAGATTGGTGATGGTGAGCATTGGGTACATCATTGAAGGAACTTATAGAATAATTGTGGGGCTAAGCTTGTGAGCACTGTCGGTGATAGAGAGCTGACCAGATCAGATTATTCAACAAACAAGTCACATGAGTAACAGTAAATATACTAACAGATAGTAACAGTCAATATACTAACAGATAGTAACAGATCGATACATCAACACATAAATATACTTCCATATAAAAACACGTTCTAATCACTCTCCACTGGTTGACTACTTCAGTGACAACTATTGAGGATGTGACTACTGACTACTTCATGAAGTGATGATTATTGAGGATGTAACTACTGACTTACTGATTACTGATTTAGTAACCAGAGACCCGGGGTAAGTGACTGAATTTCATGAATAATGATGGATCCAATAGGTACTCATTGTTAAAAAAAGAAGTACTTGATATAGTGTTTTTTAAAACTATTCAAACCAATAAACCAAAAAGATTAAACCAAAAAGATTGATACTGATTAGCATAGATGTTCAAACATAATGGGGTTGTTAGATCCACCATAGGCAGGGCCCTGGCTATGAAGGTATTATGAATGATCTCAGTCCGAATATTGCTACAATGGTGATACGGCGTTTGGCCAGGCTAACATTGAACAAAGTACTATTATGGTCCTTTCAAACATTCCAGAAAAAATACTTCCTATTGTTCTGATGGAGAGTTTTTCGATGCCACGTTTCTCTCAAAGTTATATAACCCACTGCGGTTCCTCTAAAAATTATACAAACCAATTCGGTTCCTGGCTTTTAAGAACCACCAACGAATAAAAGTTCATGTATCTCTAATGCCCTAATCCTGAAACACTGCAAAGTCAATATTGCATTAACGGGCTTGAGCACGATTCTGGAGTTCTTTCTAAACAACCTTGTATATCAGACGCATATTCTAATGCTGTAACATGCCACAGAAAAAGACCTTATGGATGAGTTTAGCGAGGCGTTCAGCGGGGGGGACTGGTTGGTCTTATATATATTCAAGTAGCGGCGTCGGGTAACCTTTGAGGGATTTCTTGAAACCAAGGCGAAACATGCGCATCCCCTCTGGGGTACTTAAGGCCGTACTTAAGGCCGCGTATCCCCTCATATATTTTCGCAGCATTTTTAAAGCACCCAATCTAATCTTACTGTTGAGTCTAAGTATGGGTCAAAAATAAACTAATTGTTCATTAGGCTAACAAACATAACATGAAAGCCATTATACCATAAATGTTAGATCCACAATGGATAGAACACTACCTATTGATGCGTTATGGAGCCTACAATGAGGGATTCTATTAGTGGCTCCTATAAATGCCATGACATATTAGTTGGTTGTTGTGATAACTCGTGAATCCGAGGCCCTCTTCAAAAATTCCAGAATCAATACTTCCCATTGTTCTGATGGAGAGTCTTTTGATGCCACGTTTCTCTCAATGTTATATAAACCACTTCCCTTCCTCTCTTGAGGAACCATCAACGAATACAAGTTTAGGGCAACATACGTTATAAAGAACATAACAATTATGGTATTATTGAAATAAGATTTAAAAATTATCCTACATTTTTAAATAAGACAATACTTTAAGATTTTAATACTTTCACTCACCGTTACTTATATTATCCCTGTTGGTTATTTAACAAGTTACTCAGATGTTTCATTCCACTTGTTTCTCTTTTTATCATTTTCAAGTGGGTCATTTGGTATTGTTAACGTTAATGCAACGTCAGCGTCACGTCAGCTTTACCCCAATGTCAACGCCTTTAATGGCTGTTAATATCAATACTATTAACGGGTGTCAAAGTCACGCCATTTTTGGCTGTCAATGCGTTGTCAATGTGTTTTCATTATTGGGTGTCAACTTTGGATGCTAATTGTGGTTGTCAATGTGTTTTCAATGTGTTTTCAATGTGTTTTCAATGTGTTTTCAATGTGTTATCAATGTGTTATCAATGTGTTATCAATGTGTTGTCAATGTGGCTGTTAATATGTTGTAATTATCAGGGTGAGGTGTTGCGAAAATAGTGTGAAGACAATTGAGAATTAGAAGATGGTGAGAATTTGTCAGGGGTGAGAAACTTACAACTACAAGAAAGTGCGATTAGTGTTGATGCTACTACGTGCTCGCTCCTTGCGTCGCCTGCGTCCGTTGGGTCTCGCATCGGTTGTGTTGGACCAGGGTGAGGGTGAGAATCGCAGCATACTTGAAACGCGCAAACCACTAGTACTTATTGACATTGACCAACAGTGACTGAAAGCTGACCAACAGTGACTGAAAGTTGACCAACAGTGACTGAAGGTTGACTCACAGTGACTTGAGGTTGACCAACAGTTTACTAAGGTTGATTAACAGTGACTGACTGACTGACTGACTGACTGACTGACTGACTGGCTGACTGACTGGCTGACTGACTGACTGACTGACTGGAGGTTGACAATGACTGAAGATTGACGGATACTGACATTGATACATCAACATGATGACTTGACCCAACAATGACTTCTATCACTACTTGACTTCTGTTACTATTTGAACCATCAGGCTTTAGGTACTTAGCACTAGATCAGTGACCCTTGATACTAGTCTATCTAAGGCTCTGAAGCATGATATTACTGCTGGAGCTTGATATGACTGGAGCATGGTATGGAAGCAATGATCCCTGTTAGTGTGGTTTGGAATAGTTTTGAAAAACACTGTATTTAGTTGTTTGGCTAAACTTGACTGAAACTAAGGGAAGAATGGACTTGGCTAGATTCTACTTATCATTATATTCAATAGGGTTCCATTGTTACTTTTAGGGTTTGATGAATACCCAATTAGTCATTATTTACATCGTCCCTTGCAAAGTGCCATATGAAACGATATCTTCTCTTCCGAACATGAGTCGCAATTTTTATGGGTGCAATTTATATTTTTTATCAACGATACTGGAAATGTGAGGAAATGAGGAGATGTAAGGAAATGTGACATGTGAGGAAATGTGAGAAGTGTGTGTGCTGAGTGTTTGAGGAAATGCACCAAAACCTCTGAAGTAGTATACAGTGTTTTCCAAAATCATTCAAATCACATTAGCAAAATTAAACAAACCGATCCACTTAACCTCCCAAAAAAAGGATACCAGTTCACGTTTCGTCCCAGTTTGATCATGATTCGTTCTGCAAGACTCCTAAATGTTGGTGTACATTAGACTCCTTCCCAGCACTATACTCTTCTCCATCTTTCAACTAAGATAGTGATGTAGTATCATTCCATCTTCAGTTAGGCCAGGATTGATTTGGATATCCCAGTACTGATTGAAAGTTCATGGAGAGTTACCACCAGCCAGCACAAAGCTCCATTTGGTAAAACCTTCGGACTATTCCATTGCTTGCTTATTGACTATGGCCTGCCATAGTTCAATATCTTCACACTATCTTCCATACTCTCCTTCATCCCATACCTCAATCGTTTGTTCCTCTAGCCCATCACTAGAATTTCTTTTTGGTGTTGACTTTTGTCCTGAAGTCTTGTCTGGTCTGACAATTAATAGTCTAGTTGCTTCCACAGCTTCCTGTTACTCAGAACAGCTTTCACAATAACTTCCCTGATAACTTCGATTCTGTGAGACTCGAGTGACGCCATTCTGAGTAATTCATTCTGAGTAATTCATTCTGAGAGACACCATTCTGAGTAATTCATTCTGAGTAATTCATTCTGAATAATTCATTCTGAGAGACACCATTCTGACTGACTTTATACTGATTGCTTCCCTAGTGACTTCGTCACTAGTGAATCGGCCCAAAGACTCGGTGTTGCCCACGCTTATAAGCCAATCGAAGTAACTCGGCATGGCCTATATTTGCAGCAGCACGACGCTGCTTCTTCAACTCAATCTGAAGACTTTGCATGCGGTGTTTCAACTCGTTATCCACCGGCCCATCGCCCGTGGCAAACCGTTTCCGGTGGGTGCTTGCCTCAAAGTAGATACCCACATTCTCGTTGCTCAAGAGGTTTCGCTTGGTGCCTTTCCCGATCCCCATAAAGTCGGACTTAAAGTCCGATTTGAAATCGGTCTTATCATCAGCCTTATAGTTTTGTTCAGACTCTTCGTCCTCCTCATCCTGGTCAATATCCTGCTTAAGCTCGTCACTCTCCTCAGCAAGCTCAGTATCTTCAGCCTTGGAGCCAGCCCGGCCAAAATACGTCCGCAACGCATCTTTCATATGTGAACAAGTCTCGCCCATCATCAACTCGTACCGCATATTAAACAAGGGCAAGTCCCGCTTGACCATAGCACACGGCACACGCACCTCTTGTGTCATCAACTCGTCCGCCTTTAAGGCCAAGTTCTTATGGTACTCTGATTCTGACCCAACACTTTTGTATAGACTTGAAAGCAGTGATTTGTGAAGAATAGCATCAAAGATTTCACCATCTCTGGGTCCCTTATAGAGTTTGATATCGAGCGCATAGTACTGATCCGAGTGCACCCCATAATCACGGTCCTCCAATCCCTTCTCCTCAGTCTTCTTTTGGTACCCCACAGGAAAAGCCCTGAAGGCACCAATCTCCACCTTCCTCTGGTTCACCGTCTGAACCGGGTCCACCACAATGGCCAAATATGGGTCCTGGAAACTCTGGTTGACACTCTGGGTGGCCACATCAATTCCACTAAGCCAACACCCATACCCCGGATGCAGATGGTACCAGCCCACAATGCTATCGTTTCGGCCCACCTCCTTGAGCACGTCCAAGTATTGTACCATATACTCATATGCCTCACTCTGTGCATTGACCCTTGTTTCAGTTCCTTCCACAGGGAGAGAATACACATCCATCACAATGAACATATCCCTAACAATTTTGCCCGTAAGCATACCCATGACTTCAATGGACCCACCCACCTTGGCATGTACACTCATCTTGACTAAGGCCACGGTGGATATGAGCACTTGCGTGAAGTATTTGGGCGAGTTGCGCCATGGCCGCGTTTGGAGCGCAGACTTATCTTGTTGGAGCGCGTAAAGCGAGTTGCTTTTTTGATGTTCAAAGTGGAGTTGCTCTGGATTGAGGTGCACTGTTTTTCCATTGGCCTCATGGAGTTTGTGCGAGAGGTTATAAATTAAGGAGTCCATGGAAAAATGATCAACAAAATGAGGATTAAAAAATGAGGACAAAAAAATGGGGACTAATAAAAAATAATGCGGACTTAAAAGATCACTAAAAATGACAACCAAATATCACTAAAAATGACACCCAAAATATCACAAAAGAATTGACCCAAATAAATAAGGAACAAAAATCAAACGGTCACAAATAGAAAAAGGAACTGATTTTATTGGTCGATTTGATTAATTGATTGATTGGTTTGATTGATTGGTTTGATTGGTTGGTGGCGTTATGACTCAAGGTAGCTGTTAATTCAGTTGTAAGTAGATGATGAATGAATGAAGGGATGGATGAGTGAATGCGTGAATGAATTGGTTATAAATAGATGGGGATGGGGGGTATGGATGGATGGGATTATAGTGGTATATTTATGGATATGGAAAGAAATAGATGGATATATTAAAACGGGGTATATGGATGAGTGGTGGTGGTGGTGGTGGTGGTGGTGGAAGGGAGCGCGCTATTTGTGCTTTGGTGCAGGAATGAAGTAGTACAAACTACTGTGGTCCGCAGAGCTGAACTTGCGCCCATCCCTCACCCGAGGATCCAACGTGTGGTAGTCCCGGTTGGATGGTGGAATGTAGAAATCTTGTGAGGTCCTCATGATCTCACTCTTATCCACCATCGTGGCGTTCGGGTACACGTCGTAAGGGCTGGGGCGGCCGTTGGCAGGCCATTTCTGGAAAATCCCGGAGAACCGCTTCCTCAAGTGGATTGGCGGCGGAGCGAGTGCCACGGGAACTCGCGGAGAGAGAATCACCCGAGAATTGCCCTTGCTTGAAAGCTCCTTGTACTGCACATGGATGGTTTTGTTCATGAACATGGAGTGGTTGTCTCGAGCAACAGCACTGGCCGCGGCCGCTTCATCGGTGAACGTGACAAAGCTAAAGGTCGATGAGCCCTTTTGAATCACTGACACATCCACTATTTCCCCGTGCACGGAAAAGTGATGGCGGATACTATCTTCGGTGGTATCCGGGGGCAACTGGCCAATGAAGATCGAGAGCTTATCAAACTGCAGTGGCTTCATGCCCACATCGTCGATATTCTGCGCCCACTCCACGTGATACTCTTCGCTCTCTGAAAGACTTGCAAACGCTCTAATAGCATCATCTCGGTAAGAGTACTTGATGAACCAATTCAAGCTGGCGTCGGGAACGGGCCCGCTGACCACGCGCCCGGCGTGTGTGCTGGGGGTAATGATTTCAATCTCGCCGTATTTGGAAGCAAGGTCCTGGAGCTGGTGTCTTCCCATATGCTGGAAAAAAGAAATGAACAACGTGCGGTTGACTTTGGCAGCCTCACACCTTAATTTGCGCCCATCGAGCTCGGAATTGTGCCCCAATTTGATTGCCTTTTGACAATCCCGGTCGTTGGTATACTGCACAAAAGCATAGGGGCGGTTGACCGGGTCTCGAAGCACTTTCACGGACGCCAACTCGCCAAAGGCGCCGAAATGGTCAGTGACGGAGCGGCAAAGCTCATCATCAGATCTAGTGGCTCGGAGACTGGCCACAAAAACACAGGCCGACGGCCGCCGTTTGCCATGCCTGAAGGACGGATCCTTGGACATTTTCATGTTATTGAAGGTCGGAGCAGGTGCGTAGTTTTCCTTGTTTAAATCCTGTCCCGAAGAAGCCTTGATGGGGGAGGACATAGTAGTGGGTAGAGTAAGTAGTAGTAGGGGTTGCGCTTGTGTATCAGGAAAAGAGTAGTAGTCGGGAATGCTATCTTCTGGGCACTGGCTTCTATTTAAGCGCACGTCTGTGCTTTCACAAATGGCTCTGTGGATGCAAACACCGGGCGCGTGTGCAGGATATGGCTGCAAAACGCGCCCGGAAACAATGACTTATTAAGCCAATACTTTAATTCTCGAAGCGGCTTTAAGCTAGTATTGAGTTTTGGGATTGTGGAATTTTGGGTAAGAATTCACTTTAAAGTCCATTGATGTTGTTTTATTAAACTTTAGGGGACCCCTCAAGACGCATATTGGGCCATTTGTTTCGGAATTACCCCTATTTTTGGTATGGGTTCAGGGGGAGGGGGGGGCGTGTTATTCCCAAAGACCCAAAAAGTAAAAACAAAAAAACTTTTGTATTGACAGTTGTTTCAAAATGCTTCCATTGGCCCTACTTTAGTCTCGACGGCTTCGGAATTCATGAGTGAATTCAGTGGTATCAGAAACGGATTTTTAGTGCTCAAATACAAAAGGATCTGGTCGTCATTATATATGTCTGTGGCGCCAAGAAAACGCCCCGGGGATATCATTCCCGTTCTTGCAATGTTTCAGATATGCAGCCGGATTGGGTTTGCCACTGAAACGGTGTTACATAAGAAGGAGGTGGTGCGCTGTTTTTAACCCCCCACTCGGAGAAGGTCACATGATTTAAGAAATCGCAGCTCTGGGCTGTGCAATTGCAGCCTCCGTCTCGGGGGGCAATTGGTGCGCGAGGCTGAGAAGCAGGGAACTTCGATATGCGGTGCGCCCTGCACAGAACACTTAATCCCCGAGCAAGGCAACCCCGGCAACCCCCCCCTCCCCGAAAAAGCTGACACCGTGGCGAAATATTTGGGCGGAAAAACGAGATGCTGTTTTGGTGGGAACTTTGTATGGGAACACCCGGCCCGCTCCTCCTCCACCTTCTGCGCATCCTATCTATGACCCCAGTTGCCATATCTGTGAATCCCGAAAAATAGTGGACGTGGAAGCGCGCAGCTTGTGTGCACGCCCTAACGTGATTACTCCGCTTCTCCTCAAATTCTTTCCTCGCAACATCGCCTATCCTCTGGCGAAGTTTTTTCCCTCATTACCCCATACTTTTTTGGTCCTTTGTCCACGCAACACCGGCTATTCAAACCACACACACACCAAAGCCACGAATATCCACAACGCTTCTTGTTGTGTTCTATTTTTTTCTTCTGCCATCCTTTCGTTCATGTCCATCTAGTCTTTGCGGTTTTCACTCCACATTTTTCATTATTTACCCGCAGACGCACCCCTCGTTTAAGACAGCAAAGTCTTGTATCCACCCAATATCGGTTCAGTCCTATCCTTACTTGACAGTGTACCAGCGAGAGCCTACGTTTTCTCCACCGAGTCTGCCATAGAACCGTGTGTCTGTTTATTTATTTTTTTCATTTGTGCCCTTCTACCGTTCGTTGCAGTCGTTCATCTAAGTTTTTTTTCCCCCCATCTATATCCTCGTCTATCCTGAGATCCACCGTTTGTTTGCGTAGTAAAGCATCATGATGTCGTCCAAAATCGATGCCAAGCGAAAAGACCCGACGTCTCGTCCATACAAGTGCCCCATCTGTGATAAGGCCTTCCATCGGTTGGAACATCAAACCCGCCACATTCGAACACACACGGGGGAAAAGCCCCACTCATGTTCGTTTCCAGGTTGCAACAAGCGATTTTCTCGGCTGGACGAACTCACCCGTCACTCCCGAATCCATACAAACCCTAATAGCAGGCGCAATAAGAACCTTTCCAAGATTGATTTCGCCGAGGACGACCAGTCCGTGCCGGAGTCACCACCGGCATCCAAACTTAATACCTTTACCAGCTCTCCTTCGTTGGGCTACATTCCAGAAACAAATGGAGAATCGTCTGCCACATCGTCGCCGTCCAGCGACTCGCATAAACTCGAAACGTCCGTGACCTCAGGAGATACCGATACAGAAGTGGACATGAAAGATGGAAAGCTTCTGGAGAGCCTTTCCACCGCGAGCTCCACCATGAACATCGACTTGTTGGCATCAGCGGCCACGGAAGAACTCAAGGTGTTAGAGAAGTCAAGCACTAATACGTCGGCCAAGCCACGGCCGCATTTGGAATACGCCAAGAGCCCCGCCAATTCACAGTCGCTTCCGTCTCTAAAAGACTACTTCAAGCCCGGATCCAGTACGTTTTCATTTGCGCCGCTGAGCTCCCTGAACAACCTCCAATACCTATCTAGTGTGGCGCTCACGTCCAGCAAATCGCCCAGTGGAAAAGCGGCGTTTAACACGCTCCTGCAGCTCCAGAAAATGACCCCATTAAACCCCCAAGTGCATCATCCCGTTCCTGGCCGGTCCAAGATCCTCGACCAAAGCGACTTGGACTACGTGCAGAACCGGCTCAAGAAGAGTAGGCCTAACTCACCCACGGGCAACTTTACATTACCCAATTCACCAGTTTTGGGACTCTCATCGGCCAATACGCCCGTGATGTCTGCACACAGCTCTTCGACGAACCTTTCTTCATTCTTCATGACCCCGATGCCCAAGCCATTGGAGACTCCTGGTGAAGGCATGAAGAAACCGGCTCAGGGCAAGGTGGTGCCTCGGAACATGAATATGACTCCTCCGCCCAATGCAGCCAAGAAGGAGGCCGAGGCGAATCTGCCGCAAGAAATGAATCATTTGCCGCCTTTGAGGAGTTTGAAGTTGGACTTGCCGACGAATTTGACCATGAACCAAGACTCAGATTCGTCCAAGTGGATCTCTTCGGGGCCTCTGCAAAAGATGGAATAGAAGCCAAGATGATTAGAAGGAGGAATGGATAGAGATATGGAGCCTGAAGAAGTAAGATGACGATTCAAGGTTTCATGTTACAGATCAGCAGATAGTATCAGCAGATAGTACCAGCAGATAGTATCAGCAGATAGTACCAGCAGATAGTATCAGCAGATAGTACCAGCAGATAGTATCAGCAGATGGTACCAGCAGATGGTACCAGCAGATAGTATCAGCAGATAGTATCAGCAGATAATACCACTTGACAGTCCATGGAACATCAGTGTCAACTCACATCAGTTGAGAAGACTTTATGGAGCTTTATATCAGTGGAGACTTCAGGTTTCATAACAAGTTCTTGATGTACGGATACATAGATGACAAGAAATAGCATAGTTGCATAGATACCGTGCAGTAGAAAAGGGGGAAGCAGTTCTGGAGATGAGAAGGAAGAAATAGAAATAGAGTCACCAATAAACAATCAACTAATTACATCACATAATGCTAATGATATTACTACAGTGTTTTTAATACATATTGATACAAGACCCTAGTATCAACTACAAGACCCTAGTATCAACTACAAGACCCTAGTATCAACTAAAAAGACCCTAGTATCCACTAAAAAGACTGGTTGAGCAGTATACAAGACTATAGTATCAACTACAAAGACTGGATGCACTTGCAACTACAAGTTGGATACAAGAAGAGTCTAGGAAATGTGCTCTTGAGCTTTAAGAAATTAAGTAAAAGAGAAATCTCGGTACAGCAATGGTGGTTCAAGCTACGACATAACATGGGTTTGGCTTATGTTCAGGTCAAATGGAAAGAGATGTATTGTGTGGTATAGGATCATGGAGTATACTAAGAGATTTAAGTGAGCAGAATATAGTACCAGTGGAGTGTAGTACCAGTGGAGTGAGTAGTAGAGTATAGTACAGTGTAGTACTAGTAGAGTATAGTACTAGTAGAATAGAGTGTAAGTAGAGAGTAGTACTAGTAGAGTGTAAGTAGAGAGTAGTACAAGTAGAGTATTTTCAACTTGGATTTCAGTATATACAATATACAGGGATACGTAAGTTGTGCCTTACTAGACCAAAGTTTCTAGCTCTGGGCCACTGCCCCTTCTTATGCTCTTCTGGTCGTCAAAGTTCGGTACGGTCGTATTGTTCTGGTTCTCCACAGCCCTATTGTTCTATAATAGTCTGCAGTTCCCGTTCATCTCGGACACGGCCGTTTCTCACTTGTCTGCATATAACAAATCCACGAAGTACCTTGCATCCGTACACGCTAGGTACTCGTTGACAAGTATAGTACCAGTACAGTGTAGTACAAGTAGAGTATAGTAAAAGTAGAGTATAGTACAAGTAGTATAGAGTACAAGTAGAGTATAGTAAAAGTAGAGTATAGTACAAGTAGTATAGAGTACTAGTAGTATAGATTAAACAATAGAGTGTAGTACTAGTAGAGTATAGTAACCAGTAGAGTATAGTAACCAGTAGAGTATACTAAACAGTAGAGTATAGTAACCAGTAGAGTATAGTAACCAGTAGAGTATAGTATTTTCAATACCATTCAAACCAGCCTCCACATTTAAGATCTCAGAATACTGAATTCGGATTTAATTGGTGTTTGAAAGATCTCAGAATACTGAATTCGGATTTAATTGGTGTTTGAAACGTTATGTCATTTGGTGTGAAAGACTGAGTAAAGGAGTAAAACCCTTTTTGAATTAGTGGGTCCTTTTTGAATTAGTTGGTTGGCTATTTTGGCTAGTTCTGGCTCTAACCTTGTTGGCCCCCAGGTTTGAATAGTTTTGAGAAACACTGTATAGTGAACAGTAGAGTATAGTAATCAGTACAGTGTAGTGAGCAGTAGAGTATAGTACTAGTAGAGTATAGTACCAGTAGAGTGTAGTGAGCAGTAGAGTATAGTGAACAGTAGAGTATAGTACCAGTAGAGTGTAGTCACTAGTAGAGTATAGTACCAGTAGAGTGTAGTCACTAGTAGAGTATAGTACCTAGTAGAGTATATCAAAGAACTGGCGGAGTCCGAGAAAGGACTGTTATAGTGTAGTGACTAGTCGTATAGAATGACCAGTAGAGCGTAGTAAACAATAGAGTGTAGTGGCTAGTAAAGTAAAGTAGCTAGTAGAGTAAAGTAGTTAGTAGTAGTAGTAGTAGTAGTAGTAACCAGTATAGTGTAGTGACTAGTAGAGTATAGCAAAGTAGAGTATAGCAAAGTAGAGTATAGCAAAGTAGAGTATAGCGAAGTAGTGACCAGTACATTACAGTATTTTTCAAAAGTATCCAAACTAGGGGGACAAAATGGTTGGAGCCAGAACTAGCAAGAATAAAAAAAGGATAAAAACTCATACATAAAGACATAGCTTTTGTGCCTGAAATAACCGAAGACATTAACCTCGGTTCACCATAAATGTAAGAACTCAACAGTAACCGACAACTGTTAGTCTTAAGCTAGACGTCTTCCTTACGTCCTATAATTTATCACGGTATGTATTGAGCCTAGAATAGACGAGGAACTCCCTGGTTGACAAACTCACAGCTAATTGTCTGAACGTAATTCCCTGGTTTCGTAAGCCTTCACAGAGTCTTTCAAACCAAATGGCGGAATGGATCAAACATCAACTTTCATTGGAGAAGTCAATATTCTAAATGCTTTTATCTAGAATCGAGTTGAATCATTTTGAAAACCACTGTATAGTGACTTGTAGAGTATACTAGTAGAGTATACTAGTAGAGTATACTAGTAGAATACAGTACTAGTAGAGTATACTAGTAGAGTATAGTACTAGTAGAGTATAGTACTAGTAGAGTATAGTACTAGTAGAGTATACTAGTAGAGTATACTAGTAGAATACAGTACTAGTAGAGTATACTAGTAGAGTATAGTACTAGTAGAATACAGTACTAGTAGAGTATACTAGTAGAGTATAGTACTAGTAGAGTATAGTCAACAATAGAGTATAGTGAACAGTACAGCGTAGTGACTAGTAGAGTATAGTACTAGCCAATTGGTTAGCTGGAAGTCTCGGGAGAGAGAATGTGGGGAAGCACTAGAGCTATATTGAGAAAATAATGAAGCCGTGGATTAGTCAGAGCCTCGCTGGTTACGCAGACTAGAGATTCTGGGGTTAGGTGTGCTGGTAGAGAAAGGATCGGAAGAGGAGGATCTGGAGTCCGAAAAAGGGCGAATGTGCTTTGCATGCTTTGAGCCGTAACCAGTGAAAGTTGCACATACGCTTCTTAAGGTGTAGTTTTATACTCTAGTACTATATACTGTACTATATACTGTACTATATACTGTACTATATACTGTACTATATACTGTACTATATACTGTACTATATACTGTACTATACACTGGACTATGCTGTACTATACACTGTACAATACTCTACTATATACTGTACTATATACTATACTATATACTATACTATATACTATACTATATACTGTACTATACTGTACTATACTGTACTATACTGTACTATACACTGTACTATACACTGTACTATACACTGTACTATACACTGTACTATATACTGTACTATATACTGTACTATATACTGTACTACTATATACTTTATAACTATATTTATGGGTTGAAGCAGCTCTCTGGATTAGCCTTGCTACTAGGATCCATGGGGCACTAAAGACTCAATTCCAACGCTCATAGGATTTTTCCTAATAGAGTCGTTTCGGATATCCGGTCTAAATTTTACTCTAATGTGTTCTTCAATGTGTCATAGTTCTCCAATATGGTTTGGGGCTTGAGACCGATTATTAGTTTCTGGAAATCCCATGGGGCAGCTCTTGGAAAGTCTTTTGAGGTGACTCTTTTGAGGTGACTCTTTTGAGGTGACTCTTCTGGTGGTGACTAGACTTCTCGAAACTAGACTTCTGGAGATACCCCCACGTACCCGATGCTTTTGATGATGCTGACCACAGCAGACTTCCACCAACTCCTTCCATAAACGGTTGACTTCGTGGTACTACACAGTATAGGGCAAATGACCTATACAACACTCTGATAACTCCAAGGAGTTGGAGCTGAAAGGGCTAAATGCATATTGGATTGGTTATGTATAAGATTTTTCTCGAAGATCATACTTGATATTTACGGTCGAACATTGGTTGGATCAGTAATGGTTTTATCATATAGAGGCCAATCTCTTTTGAGAGAATTGCCTTAAACCTTAGATATTTATCAAGAGGTTTTTTCACTCTCCTTCTTTTTACTTCCATTCTCGTCCTTTTTAATTTCATTCTCCTCCTTCTTAATTTCACTCTCCTCCTTTTTAATTTCACTCTCCTCCTTTTTAATTTCACTCTCCTCCTTTTTAATTTCACTCTCATCCTTCTTAATTTCAATCAGGGCCTTCTTAGTTTTTTTCTGTGTCTTCTTATTTCTAGGAATATACGTATCCCTTTCTGACTTTGACATGTGAGCCCAACATTTCGTATCACACTTTGCACTTCCACACTTGCCACCAGCATTAGTAACCTGAAGACATCTCTTTTCTTCAGGTACAAATATGGGTTTTTTTTTGGCCGTTTTTGGGGGTGGTTCAGACTTGACCACTTGTTTTATCTTCACATAAACATCTTCACCCAAATTCAACTCTCGAATCTTGGCTAAAAACTCATTCTCCAATGAGTTCTTGATTTCTTCAAATACTCCATCAGAAACAACCATTTCGGTCCACCTATCTGTCTGTATTTGAATTTGTCTGTATCTGTATTTGTTTGTATTTGTCTGTTTTAGGCTGTATCTGTATTTATATTTGTCTGTATTTGTATTTATGTTCGTATTGATATATATATGTATGTATATGTATTTATGTATTTGAGGGTTGGGTGCGAAACCTTTTTTCTGGGGTGAGGGTTGAGTTCATGCGACTTGTTAATATAGGAGACTGACATTACTACTCACTCATTTTTCAATTCATCATTACTACGCCACACTTTGGTTCACCATTACTACCCACTTTTCTATCTACCATTACTACCCACTTTTTAGTTTTTCTCCCCACTTTTCTGTCCGCCATTACTACGCCACGTTTTGGTTGGTTCCTCGTTATAGTGATTTTCAAGAGTATTCAAACCAGTGCGACAATACGATGGATGCAAACTAAAACAACCGAATGGGTCAAACCAAAACCACCACCTTACTAAATCAATCAACTGGACACCCTTGTTTTCCACCACCCGATTTCTATGTTTTGCCTGTCTCATCTTTTTATTTCCATCCATATGAAAGTCGCTCATATGTACTGATCCAGTATAACAATGAGTTCTTTTTATGGCCAAAAGACGTAAACGTATACACCATAAACGTATACACCATAAACGTATACACCATAAACGTATACACCATAAACGTATACACCATAAACGTATACACCATAAACGTTAGACTTGAGATTTACCTAATCTCAATAAAGATAGGACGCTTCCCATGCGTCCGAATACGGATATTCCTCATCCCAGAATTGCTATGCGCTTTATGCCGGACTGGCCCACAGCGCGAGATATAAAAAGAGAACAAAGTCCCAGTCTTTGAACAACAATACTCCATTACTTAAACCTTAGATGGATAGTCTAATATAGATATCATTAATGAATCTAAGACTATTCATAACGCTGATACGGCCGAGTACCTACTATTAACATATACACTACACCATACACTATATTATATTATACTATATGTTAGGTACTCTGTTTACTATGTTTTTTGGTTGATGGTTCCTCAGAAGAGGGAACCTGAGGTATTTAAGTAACGAAAAGGGTGATGAGAATGCGTGATGAGATGACTAATTGGTCATTTGGTGCTAAAAGAAACGACTAACAAAGAAACGACTAACAAAGAAACGACTAACAAAGAAACAAGTAGTCAATCTCGGTGGAAGTAACTGCCTAGTCGACTTTCGTAGGCTCTAAAAATACCGATGTGTAGTGAGTCTACCCATGGCGGTTCTAACATCTATCATATCATCATATCAAGTATATTCTAATATATAAGATGATCTTACTAATACAAATACTCCGCTATAAACCATTGTTGCCACATGTAATAATGAACTAACTGGGGTTGGTTTTTTTTATGATTTTTTATCTTAAATTAGACTATAATATGGGCTATCGATGTGTTACTGAAATTAGAGTTATTGCCACTCAAAAAAACACAAGAAATAAATACTTATGAACCTTCAAAACACAAGAAATAAACACTCATGAACCTTCAAAACACAAGAAATAAATACTCATGAACCTTCAAAACACAAGAAAACAACCACTCATGAACCTTGAAAACACAAGAAAACAACCACTGATTAACCTTCAAAACACAAGAAAACAACCACTGATTAACCCTCAAAACACAAGAAAACAACCACTCATGAACCTTCTTTTTTCATCACCTTAACTCATAGTGTCAAGTTGTATTTCTGCACATACAATGTTTTTCATAATGATTCAAACTAGTCTCCAGGTTTTTTAGCTCAGAATATTATAAACACTCTAATGAAAAATGGTGTGAAACATTACGCCATTTGGTTTATAACACTGTGTGAATAAGAACAAACGTTTTCGAGTTATTGGTTTGTTTAATTTTGGTACTTCTGGTTGCAATTATTTAGCCACGTGGATTGAATGGGTTTGAAAAACATTTTACAATGGTTGGAACCAGATTAGCAAAAAGAAACAAATAAATAGTCCAAAAAAGGTTTGTTCTCCTGCACATAGTCTTTCAAATCAAATGACATAATATTTCAAACCCCAACTTTCATTTGAATTCAAGATTCGGAAATGGGAAATGGGAGATGGGAAATGGAAAATCGGAAATCGGAAATGGAAAATCGGAAATCGGAAATGGAAAATCGGAAATGGGAAATCGGAAATAACAATTATATTAACTCAAAGTTAACATATTATATACTTTTAAACCCCTCAACTTGGCTGCGGGCCAGTATATTTATTAAATATTAAGATTAAGACATAGTTTCATTTATGAATTATGAATTTTAATCTGAAATTCCGTTACATAAAGGAGGAATTGATGTTGAGAATGAGCAATGATTGATCATTTCAGAAATTGGAAGGTACACAGGCTCTTTGAAAGTCTAGACTATGTTACACTTTCCTTTAGAGTGTGCTACATCTCTTAGAAACTAGAGTGTGCTACACCTTTTAGAAACTAGAGTGTGCTACATCTCTTAGAAACTAGAGTGTGTGCTATATAGCTTCCTATAGAATGTGTTACACCTTGCTTTAGTGTTGGGGGGAATGATCATTTATGATAAATACAAATTTAAGAGTGTATAATAAACTTTATCTTGTTGTAAGTTGAGATAATTTAGTATACATCATTTATATTGTCATTCTTTCTTTAAAGCTTTATTGTTTATGTCAGCTGGTTCAATAATTCATAGTTTTATGTCAGGAACTTTGTATTGTTTTAGGATCTTGCAATGTATGATTTCTCTACTTCTACTCAGTAAATCCAGCAGAGTCTTGTTGTATATAAACCTATATAAGAGGTCCTATCAAAGGTCCTATCAAAGGTCCTATCAAAGGTCCTATCAAAGGTTCTATCAAAGGTGCTATCAAAAGGTCTATCAAAGGTTTAATAACTTTATAAATTCCTCTGTATGTGGATATATAGTCCTATAAGATGATTGGTTCATAAATGCACGAATGATATTACATTTATCTATCTTACACCATCCAATATGGCAATTGATGTTTGAATAATCCAATTCTAACCATGAGTCATTCACTTGAATCTCTTTTTATTACTATCTTCTTAATATATATTAGCTTCAGTATGATCTCCTAAATATGTACTTTCAGTTATTACATCTTTAAATCATAATGTTAATACATATAATACACTTATAATATTAAATATTATATATCTTGATGAAGGTTTAAGCTCATGTTGAGGAAGTTTCAGCTTCAGTGAAAGATTGAAAGTCTAACAGAGCTCCTAAACTATATCTAAGTTGGAACTCTGTCCCCAATCCTAGTGTAAATTCTATCCTAGTGTAAATTCTATCCTAGTGTAAATTCTTGAATCAATCAGAATATTATCTGGGAAGACCCACCAGAAATAGCTCTCGTGTAACTCCTCAAGTGTACACATACCTTTATGAGACAATGAACTTTATGAGACAATGAACTTTATGAGACTATGAACTTTATGAGACTATGCACTTTATGAACACTCTTAAGTATAGCCCTCTGGACTGTACTCCATGGTTATTAAAAGGACCACCTGATGTGCCCGAGTTGCGGGAACATGACGAGATACGAAATCTACAAGTGCTAGTAATCGTAAACTGTAAACTATTTTGCCTTTTTTGCTTTACTGGTCAAGTCACTAAACCGGTAGCTTTTTGGGAACTATACCAGAAGAAGTGGAAAGGGTGTTTTCCATACCATACTCTATTCGTGACTAAGAATTTCTGTTTCTGTTCAATAAAAGTGTGAAAGAAGTCTAATGAATTCACATCATGTACTACACTTGTTCGAATTCTTTATTTGGATCTTCAATGGTTGAATATCTGTTAGATTCTTGTTACGTCAAGTACTCTAGTTAGTATATTTCTGCATAAGGAATTGGCGAAGAAGAAAAAGGTGGGCTGGTTTGGCCATTCCAAGGAGGAAGGCTCTCTGGCTCTTGCATGCTGGGAGTCGTGGATCATCAACGTCAACTGTCTCCCCAAGAGCCCCGAGACCCCGAGATCCAACTGCTTGCTAGCCCTACGCCCTATAATGTCATGAATACGGCCGAACAGTTGCTACATCTCTCAGCCTTAAGTTTCGAGGACACCCTCAACGAAATCTTGACTCTTGTCAATCGGCACAAAGAACATATTCCTCCTATCATGACGCTAGACGTGTCACCGTTCCCTTACGAGATAGAGATCGACCCTTTCACCACCACCACCAGGCAAACTCCTGATGATGACACCTGGGCTCAGTATATAAAAATGTTGTTGGATTGACCAAAAAAAAAGAAAAGAGCAATCACAGGCGTGTGATCCTTGCTCGCTATCTAACTATAAAAACTATAGAATCGCCCTGGAATTAAAGGTTAGCACTGTACATTCCTTCCTCTCCTCGCCTCTTACAAAAATACACTCGTCTTCCAGGATGGTTCTATCCCCCAAGCCTAAAGCCTCTGCCTTTTCAATGACGGCTTCGTCATAACTCCCAGGTTGGAACCACAAGTCTTTGACCGGGCTTTCGTAGTCTGGCACCTCAGCAATTTGCTCTAATGTATTGAGCGTCACACTTGGTGGAGTCAAGAACGACAAGCTGAGTCCATCGGCCATTGAAAGCTTATGGTGGTGTAAATCATGTTTCTTTATAGTTTCACTAACTAAATCCGCAACGTTGGGAACCACCGATGATTCCTCAAGCGAGGAATGGGAGCTGCTTATCCAGTAATCAAGTATTCCAGTATTCCAGGAATCCAGAATCCATGGTTTTCACAGTATTCCAGTGATCCAGTAAATGAGTAAGCCAGTAATCCAGTGTTAACAGTATTCCAGTATTCCAGTGTTAACAGTATTCACAGTATTCCAGTATTCACATTATTTAACTGCTCTAGGGTGTGTTTTCATGGTGATGACTTCACAGTGGTTCACAGTAGTTCGCAGTAGTTCACAGTAGTTCACAGTAGTTCACAGTAGTTCACAGTAGTTCACAGGAGTTCACTGTGTGACTTTGCCAAAGTGGTAATCTGCCAGTGTATCATAGTGATATTCTGGTAGTGGTCCTCTGTGATATACTGGTAGTCTTTTTCAAAACAATTCAAACCACACTAACATATTAAACAAGCCAATAATTCAAAAACATGATAGGGCAATCCTCCAGATTTAAGATTTTTAGAATATTGAATGCTAATGAAAATATTGGTGAGACTTTAGTCTATTTTGTTTAAAAATCTGTGCCATGACGTACCAACCTTTTTAGCTTATTGGTTTGAATAGTTTTGAAATCCACTGTATATAACTTTTTAAGTATAGAGATTTCTGCGGAACAATTTCTTAGCGATCATTGTTTTACAGTGTTATTCGAAACGATTCAGACCAGCGTGACAAAACGATTGAGACCAGCGCGACAGAATGTTTCGGACCAAGAAAACAGAATGTTTGGGACCACACTAGCTAAATTAAATAAACTAATAATTCACTTACTAATTACATAGCCCCTTCCCAAGTTGTTATATGCCGGATAACAATAAAACCAGTTCAATTTCGTTATATTAGGCAATCATCCAGATTTAAGATTTCAGAGATATTGGAATCCAAGGATGAAAGTTGGTGTGAAGCATATATATACGCTATTTGGTTTGAAAGGATATGCTAAGGGGTACGAAACGAAACTTTGTGAATTATTGGTTTGTTCAATTTTGCTAGTGTGGTCTGTATCGTTTTGTCGTGTAGGTCACAATCGTTATATCGTGTAGGTCTGAATCGTTTCGAATAACACTGTAATCACCTCAGCTGGTTCTGCTACTCCGTACAATTCTGCTACTCCGTACAATTCTGCTACTTATTGGAACATGCGACGTGACTGATGAGCATGAGAGTGTTGCATATGTGCGAGTACTGCATGTCCATGTGAAGATCCAGATGAAACAATGTTAGATATTGTTGGAACAAGGAAACGCTGGAGCGAAGCCTCGTTGGGCTCTCGTCTAGCTCTCGTCTAGCTCTCGTCTAGCTCTCGTCTAACTGTGGACATTGTCTTGGAGAAGACAATGTAGATGAGGGAGCTTAGTTTAGGAGCTCGGTGGACGAATATATATAGAAGATCCCGCTCTATTTTGAGCGGTATCGATTGCAATACAGAGATTACGAACTCACTACCAAACATAAGCAATAGAGTCAAAGATATTATGTCAGACCTGATTACCTCAGTCCCTCAATTGAGAGAGTTATTGCAGTCCAATCATATATCCGTTCCGATATATCAGTTAGTATATTCTAACGGTCAACACTACTCCGTATAATTCTGCTACTCCGTGAAATGGGGTGGAGTAGAAGTCTGAATAGGAAACTAATAAACAATAGCTATTGTATCAGACAAAGAGGTTTCATAATATCTCAAAAGGTATGGTGCTAACTATGGTATATCTAACAATATCATATTTGGGTAGTTGGTATTTGGTATTGGGTATTAGGTATTTGAGTATTTACAGTGTCTTTCAAAACTACTCAAACCAGTGCGACAAAATGTTTCAAACTAGCACGACAAAACGATTCAAACCTCAAAAGCAAAATCAAACAAACCAATACTTGTAACCACAAACAGGGTACCTAGTACATGTTCCGCTCCGGTTTGACCCTTGATTGGTACTACAACCTCTCAAATGTAGTACAATTTTCCAAATTTAAGGTTTCAAAATCCCAAATGTAGTACAATTTTTCACATCTAAGGTTTCAAAATATTGAATTTTCATACATGTTGGTGTGAATAATTATGTCATTTGATTTAAAAAAAAACTTTGCGGGGGGTATGAAACTATTTGAATTATTGGTTTGTTTAGTTTTGCTAGTATGGTCTGAATCTTTTTGTCGTGTAGGTCTGAATAGTTATACAGTGTTGTTCAAAATTATTCAAACCAGCGTCCAGATTTAAGAATTCATGATATTCAATTCTAGTGAAAGTTGGTGTTTGAAACATTATGATATTTAATTTGAAAGCCTGTGTGAAGGAGTACCAAGTACGAAACTTACACGAGTTATTGGTTTGTTTGATTTTGTTAGTTCTGGTTCCAAACATTTTGCTTCCTGGTATGAATGGTTTTGAAAGACACTGTATCGCGCTGGTCTGAATCGTTTCGAATAACACTAAGTATTTGGTATTTGGACAGTTTGCGTATTCGCACGTTTATGCTAGTTACTGTATGTATTAATACAAATACTACCAATGAATAAGAAAAATCCTTAGTATTAATATAATGATAATAAGATATTTCAATGAATGAATCCAGAAAAAAATAGGTAAAAAAAATTCGTGTTCAACTCCATTAAAGTGTCTCTTAAAAATTGACTAACTGTACTCTATTTTGTTTTTTGGTCACTAGTTCCATTATGAGTCGCGCACGTCCTTCCGTAGTCTGGAACGTCCATTAAACATGGTGTATCATTAAAGACATGTTTAATGACTATATTATATATATATGATCTTTAGGATTGGAATCATAAGGGGGGGGGGGATCAATACTTTATTTCTTTATACTTAGTCCTGGGTTCTGGCCACCAATAATCAATTATCTCTATATTCACTATGACCAATACCTACAATCCAGACACATTAAATTATCCAGATTGTCTATTTGGCAATTTTATTATTCCCACCATTTTCAAATCAATCATATCAATCGGACCAATCGAGCCAATCATATCAATCGAACCAATCATACCAATCTTTAATTCCATCTCTGTCATAAAACATAGATGATGGATCAATCGTCTTAGTGTCTGGTTTTGGTCTGGTTTTGGAGTCTGATGTTAGAGTCTGGTGTTCGTGTGTGATGTTCGTGTCTGATTTTCGTGTCTGATTTTCGTGCCTGATGTTCCTGTCTGATTTTCGTGTCTGATGTTAGAGTAGTCTGAATGTATTTGTATCTGTTCTTACACTCCACCAAATGACCAAACCTCCGTTTCATCCTCAATACGGTCACTGAACATCGTCTCCTCGTCTCCACCTGCCTCCAACCGCTCTCTCTCCACGGATGCTAACCGCGAGGCAACTCTCTTGGTATAGTCACCGATAGACCGGGGCTGGATGGTCGTAGAACCCACGGTAATTGGGGCTTGTGAAACCCGCTCAAACCATTGCTTGAATTGTGTCTGGTCCACATCTTCAACCAAGTTAAACACCGACAAATACGCCTTTTCGGCCGCCAACCGGATTGGAATCACTGCATCTCTTAAACACGAAAACACCGCGGGCGCAACCATATCCAAAAATGGCTCCAAGCACTCGTGGTTTTTCAACCGGGCAATGGTCCGGATCACAATAAGTGCAAGACGACGTGTATCGGCAGAGCTGGATGCAGGCGCATGAGCTGACTCAGCCAATTGCTTGACTGCAGCCTCTCTGTTTTCCAATGGCAACTCAAATGGCTCCAGTTCCGGCACAGAGGCTTCCTGTTTGGGCAGCTTTCTTTCACCTTGTAAAAGGAGGAGTTTTCCCAAGGCCACAGTGGCATTATCGGAGATGTAAGGCGAAGCAGCATTAGAACACTCGAGAATAAACGCCACAATCTCGCTTAAAAGCCCCGTATGGAATACATGAGCAGGAGCATCTCTCAAGAACGAGTTAAGCGATAAAATGGCAAACTTCATCTCCGTGGCATCATTGCGCTTGCTCAAGATCTTATTGCGAAGAATATTGGCTGCTTCTTCCGTAGATAACACTTGGGAAAGCGAGCCCAAAAGCCGGGCATACGCCACTGCTGATTGGTCATTGACACTATTCAATTCCTGCTCCACCAAAGTCATGATAGAAGTCTTGGATGCTTCGCTCATATTCTTTCCTCCCTTCAATACCACCTGGAGCATGGCCTTGAGGAGCGAGTTCTTGATGGCTTCATCATCCGCGGTTTTGGCAGCAGTGACCAATTCCGTCACAAGTGAATCCACACGAGGCTGGAACTCGATGAGAAGTCCCAAAGCCTCCACGGCTCCATTTCTCAACCGATCATTAGAAGGGTCCATCAACGACCGTACAAATGTCCTTTGAAGTTGAGGGATGAAGGGCCTCAAGAACTGTGGAATCCGACGCAACAAGTTGGTCAAAGCAGCCAAAATAGCCGTCTTGATATCGGAACTCACCCTTTCTCCAATCACACGAATAAGAGGTCCAGTGATGGGCGTAGCAAATGGCTTCAAGTTCTCAGGTGGCGTGCGGTCGATAATCTCGGCCAATGAAAGCGCAGAAAGCTCCTTTTGGTCCGAAGATCCGTACATCAAACCATGAGAGAAGATGGGCAAGATACAGCTGGGGCCCTTAGGGAGCGTGAAACCAGGCAAGTTCTCACCCTTGACTCCGGAGATAATCAAGGCCTGGTGTGCAGGTTTGATCAACTGCTCAAGCGTAGGCTTGTCTTGAGCCTTGACCAAAGCAAAGAGAGCTTCAAAAACTCCTTGCACCACGTCAGTATCTTTATCACCAAGATAAAAGATAAGCTGGGAAACCAAGTCCTGCACATAGATCAGGTAGTCGAGGTTGGTATTGGCAAAGAATACCGCAAGACGGTGGGTGATGGCCGCCCGTTTCTCTGGATCCTGGTGTTTCACCAAGGCCATCAATTGCTGCATGACTGGATGCACTCCAGAATCGTCGTTGATGGATAAAAGCGTCTTGTCGAAAGCATTGTTTGCTTCCTCGATTGTTTGAGCATCTCCACTCTTTTTGGCATCGATCACGGCCTGGAGCAAAGTGTTGATGATTGCACCAAGACGCGAGTAAAGAGCAGAACCAGCCACCGAGGCCAAAGAAGCTAAAGCTCTAGTTTTGAAGGTATCGATTGGAGGAGTCATCAAGGTTGGAATCAAAATAGGGAATACCACATCGGCCTTTGTAGCCATGATATCCTCTAAGGCCAAAAGAGCATTTTCCGAATCGTCCGATTCCAACATATTCAACAAATATGGCAAGATCTCGTCGATCACCACCTTGCCGATTCTGTCCTGGAGCGCTTCGAAGGCTTGCGCTGCTGCTGCCCGGACACCTGCAGACAGATCTGTCAAGGCATCTCTGATGATCACAATGAAAGTATCCTGGAACCGTTCCAAGGCATCGCTGTTGGCAGAATTGATCAATTCTGTAGCTGCAAAACAAATACCCTGTTTTCCATCTGCATCGCTCGAAACTAGCAAATCCTCCATGGTAGGAAGCAATTGAGACAAGGCATTTGCTCCCACACGACGCACCACATCTCCCAAAGTGGTGGCAGCAATGGTTCTATGAGTTTCATCACTAGATGCAAGTCTCTTGACCAACATCTGGGTCAAGCTTGGAATGATCTCCTTGACAGTCTTTGGTGTGTTGGCCACCAATGCCTTCCAGATATCAATGGATGCGGCTCTTACCACACTAGTAATATCGGAACGACAAACGTAGACCGAAGCCAAAATACGGTCTCTTCTTTCCTGGCCCAAAACATCCACAAGGTTGCGGTTGACCTCCAGTTGCTCTTCCGTGAGCTCGTTTTTGCCGGAAATTCCAGTGACCTGGAACAACAAATCTCCCGTGAGTTCCACGGACGAAAGTCTGATCCGGTAGGAGGTATCGGCCATGCCTTGTTCCAATTCAGGTAACAATAAATCAATGGCCTTGGAAGCGTAGTTCTTGACAATCAATCTTCCAGCCTTCAAAGCGGTTCCACGGATCTCCTCATCGGTATCAGCCAAGCCTCTCAAAATGGGCGGAATGATTTGAGACAAGTATGGAGCAAACTGAGACCCAAAACAAACAGGCAAGTAAAGCAATAATGGCACATATCCTGCACGCACGTGGTTGTATGGAGATTGAGCATTGGAGAGAATGGAAGGAAGCATCTCGTCCAATTTGGAAAGCCCCAAACCAGCAATGACCTCGGCCAAAGCCTGTGCAGACCCAAGACGGTCACCTGCTTTAGTAGGGTCGTTCAAAGTGCCTGTAAGACGAGGAATCAAGTCGGAGAAGCGATCCTCTCCCAATTTCTCCACCAATGATCCCAAAGCTCTGGCACCAGTAGATCTAGTTTCTGGAACTGGGTCCACCATGGCGACCTCAAGCTCGGCCACCAAAGAAGGCAAGTAGGGCAGGAGATCGTTGCTATCGACCAAAATGGACATGTTTCCAACAATCTGACAGGCCTTTTTCTTTGTGGAAGCCGACCGTTCTCTCATTCCACGATGAATGACATGGATAATGAGAGCCAACGATGGACCATCGATGTAATGCACAAACTGTGTCTTGATCAACTTATCGAGTGCCTCCTCGGTGTACTTGGTAGGATCACCAATAGCCCTGATCAAGTCCGGCACAATGGTTTGAATTTCCGGGTTTCTGATGACTTCTCCAAATCTCTTGAGAGACTGGTCAGCAGCTTTTCTCACTTCCTTATGAGAATCGTTCAAAACTCCCACGATTTCAGGCACAATGGTCGACAATGAAGCAGATAACTGCGTAGGGTCAAGGTATGCCATCGAACCCAAAAGCTCCACCGAACCCTTCTTGGATCTCCATGCAATATCGTCCAAATTGCGGATGGCAAGCGGAATCAATTGCTTGATACCGTAACTGGTGGTGCACTTCATGATTTGCCGAGCAGCCAAGTCGGTGGCTTCACGTACCTGAGGACTTGGGTCACCCAAAAACTTCAAGATAATGGGCAACACCTCAATGACATAGGGTTCAAACATGGCGCCCAAAACCTGAGACAAACAGTCAAACACAAACGAAACACCCTCCCGGACATTCTCGCTCTTCTTATTGTCTGCAGCAGCGGTGATTTCCCTCATGACGTCATTATTGAAAAGCGACTTGATTCCTGCACCCTTGACCAATCCCGCAATACCGTAAGCAGCACCTTTTCTTTCGGCCAAGGTTTTTCCATTCCAGAGCTTTTCCAAGAGTTTTTCAAACGAATCTTGAAGCTTATCTTGGAAAGATTTGACAAGAGGAGCAATACACTCTGACACTGCAAATTGCACATCCTCCGATGGAGTGTCGAGAGTTTGTAACAAACGGTCAAAGATGATTTGAAGCCGTGAGTCGTCTGAGGCCAAGTGCCGTCCCAAAGAACCATACAAGATGATGACCAGCTCGTTGATTCTGTCTTGTTTTCTTGAATTCTCGTCTTTTTTGGCCAAACACGTCTCGAAAATCTCAATAAGAACCTCAACGTTCTCTGCACCCGATTGCTTGATGATTTCAGTACCGGCTTCCAAAAGTTCTTGGGCCACCAAATCTTCCTTATCTCCAAGAGTTTCTTCTTGCACAAGGAAAGTGAAGATCCGTTGAACTGCCTCAGAAGACTTGCACAATGGACTGAGGAAACGCAAAGCAATAGCAATGGTCGACCTGGACTCCCACATGTCACGTGAACCAGCTGCTGTATTCACTGCAAGACCAAACTTGTCCTTCTCTGCAGGAGGAGGCACTTCTAGCTTCTTAAAGAGCTGTAACAACTCATTGGACCATTTCAAGTAGACGGATTCGTCGTTTGCACTAAGAACTTCAATGGCAGAAGCAATGGATTTCGCAACCGTCAAACGAAGTCCAGCGTCCTTTTGATCAATGTAAGCAAGTAATCTTTGAGGGGCATCTGCAGGAACCTGGAAGTCACTTTCTTCCCAGATGGTTCTGGACAATTCAGCAACTGCATTATCGGTATCGTGCATAGTCAACCAGATTTGGTCAGAGTAAGTCAAATCCTCCGTCAAGTCAAACTCAGCATCGATACTCTGGAGAATGGCGTTTTTGACAAACGCATCAGGAATCACCAAATTCAGAAGAAGGATTTCCAAATCCACGAGGGTGAAGTTCACGGATATATGCTGACAAACAGTGGAGAAACATTCCTTGACCATCTTGGCACGGGTTGGGATCTTCATCAATTCAATGATTGACTCCAAAATCGGCCGGCGAGGAATGTACTCATTCTCAAGCATATTCTGCGCAGAAAGAATACTGATAGCCAAAGAAAGGTGCTCTTCTTCAGGATCCTCGTGATTGAACTCGGAAGTTACCTTTTGCTTTTTGGAGTTCTTGAGTGCCACGGCTTTTCCATTTTCCATTACCTTGATGATCAATGGTGCAATGTAAATGTAACCCGTCACTGTAAACCAATCATCCACAAGCATTTTGATTCTAAACAAAATCGTGCTCAAACTCTCAAGAAGTGGCTGCTGGGTGTATTGTTGAGGAATACCCTTGATGCCATAAAGTCTCAAGATAATTGCACCGGTCATTTCAGCCAATGGGTGCAATCTGGCCTTGATCTCATTAGATGCAGCAATGAATGTAACAGTACCTTTTTCTCCGAGCAAATCATGGGCAAGAGGATGTTTCAAGAGCTCCAAAAGACCGAAAACGGCAACACTGTACCATTCCAAGCCACCTGTATTCAAGGAATTAGAGTTACCAGTAAAGGTAGTAATGATAGAGAAAGCACGGTTGAAACGCTTGATGATTGCGTTAATATTGGCACGAATAGTCGACTCCTTGGCGATCTGTTCATTGACCAAAGCCTGTTCTTCTCTGGTGAGTTTTCTCTGCGTGGTCTTCTTGGCCGAAATTTCCTTCTTTAAGCTCTCTTCCCATTTCCTGGTTTCGTAGTCCTTGGAGTTTTTGTTTTCCACCTTCTTAGACTTAGATGCTTCTAAAACATCCACAACAGCTTCACCTTCAGATCCTCTCCAGATATCAATAGATGTAGAGTCAATTCCCAGAAGGTTCTCAAGAGAGAGATCCGCTCTCAAGGCTTTGACAATTTCTTCCTGACAAGCTTTAGGATGGATAAACGAGAAGGTGGTTAAAGCTGAACATGCAGCCTTGACAAGAGGACTAGTCTCCGGATACTTCTCGATGATGGATAACGTGATGTCCGTGATTTCAGAAACATGGTTGGAAATGACTTGGAAGGGGTCCAAAGAAGAACGCAATGCCAAACCGATCCATGCTTCCTTGACTGCAATTCCTGTATGGTGGGCAATGACAAACAAACTTACCAAGACCTTCTCGGCACCTTCTTTCAGACAGCTTTGTAAGATATGGTTTAAGACTGGCGAAAGGAACTTTAAGCCGTAAGAGAGTTCCGTAGCGTCAGCATTCTCAGACGAAGCCACAATCTCATCAATGGCCTGCACAAAGGAGGAGATCAAGATCAGTTCGTTCACTTTTTGAAGCTCGGCAATCGATTTCGAAGCATCCAATCTGATTGCATAATTGACGTTGTTAGAAACGGCAAAGTATAAATATGCAAGTGCAAAATCAAGAGCCTCCTTCTCGGTAACATAGGCAAACGAAGCAGTAAGTGCCTTCAAGCACCAAGACTGATCGGTGGTGGTCAACTTGGTGATTGCCTTAGCACTTAAGAGAATGGAGAATTTTTCGTTTGAAACATCAAGAACACCAGCAAAAGGCCCCTTTTCAGCATCAAAGTGGGCCGAAAGTGCAAGGTAAACGTATGCGGCAGTGACACCCTTGTTTGAAATGCTTAAAAGAGGCGATTTGTTGGCCTCAGCCAAGGCCTTGGCGAATGATGGTTTCAAGGTATCGTAAAGTTTGGACAAACGAGGATTGGATTCCTTCGGTAAAAGCAATTGAGTGCCGATTGAAGAAGCCCATATGCTTCTAAGTGGAAGTTTGGAGCTCTCCAAGCCTGCCTTGAACTGAGAGGTGATTTTCTCCTCTCCAGAAAGGGCCACATCTTCTGCAAGCGCATTGATGAAAGCTATGGAGAGAACATTCAACAAACTGGAGAGAACTTGTTCGTTTTGTTCCTTCGATGCAAGAGGTAAAATTGCAGCCGTGAGTTTCTCCGTAAAAGCAGCATCTTTCAGCGAAAAGGCCCCGAAAACCTCCGCGATAAGCACTTTGCTGTCCACATTAGTAGTTCCTTTGAAGCATTTGGTGACTTCATCCAAGATAATTGTGAGATCAGCAGTAGAAACTGATGGCAAAGAGGTTCTGAAGATGTTTCTGAGCGTTGCAGAGGCGGCCTCACGAACGTGCTCCTTGTTAGACTTAAGACCAGTCATAAGTTGACTTAATAATTTGGAGGAAGCAAAAGAAGACGAAAGGTCAATTGCTTCTGGCTCGGAGAAAAGAAACACAGTGATTGAGCAGAAACCAAACTCCGAGGATTTCAATACGGCCTTCTCCAAATCAGGCAAAATCAACTTGGCAAAGTCTTCCCCTATAACATAGTTCTTGAGGAAGTGGCGCGTAAATTCCTTCAAAGCATGAGGCGAAGGAGGAGTTTTTCCCAAGACCACCAGTGAAGTAAAAAACTTGAGGGCTGTGGGAACGTGGGTGCTTAAATAGTCGAAAAGAGAGGGGTGGGCGGGTAACAAGTCATGTACAGCGTCGGATAACACGCCCAAAAAGAGAATGGCTGCCGAGGGCAGCTTGCAGTCGAGTGCACCACGCACGCAGAGGTCGATGTAGGCTTTCTGTTGTGCAATGTGCTGCGACGCTAAGACATGCATAAGCGAGTGTTTCAGGTGAGCCAAGGCAGAATTGAGAAGACGTTGCCTGTGTAAAGGGTATTGGGAGTGCTGCAGGGGCACGCTGGAGTCGGCTGCAGATGCAAGCAACAACACCTGTGCAGCAACGAGCTTGGACGCAATGCTGGCGCTGGTAGTGGTGCTGCTGGTGCTTGCAGCAGAGTCGGAGGGATTCTCGGCGCCGGCTGTTTTTGTACCTGTGGGGGTATCCTTATTTAAATCGGGCACCTCGCCCCCCTTTGAAGTGTCGTTGCAATTTTCATAGGCGTCAAGTGCCTGTGCCCATCCTAACAAGGTGAGCAAATTTGTAACAGGTAAGTTGGTGGACTTCTGGGCAACGTCAAAAATGCTATTGGCAAAAAAGATCAAGTATTTCCGGTCTTGTTGAACAAAACCCAAAAGTGCCTTTTGCGCTTGCAACCGAGACTGACCATCAGAATAATGGCTGTAAGTTCTGAAGAGCAACTGGGCCCACTTTTGGGCAGTGGCAGACTCCTTTTGCGCAGGCAATTCCTTAAGAATTCGTTGCCATGCGGCAATTCTAAGGTTACGGCTTGAACCAAGAATGATCTGACCTGGCTGCTCCTGGAGAGCGTTTTGCAAAGTGTCGGGGTCCATTACGGTTGTAAAATGGAGAGGAAGTGAAAAAAATGTTGAGTGAGGGACGAGGCACGTGAAGCCGCGCACGTGAGACAACCTAGTGGCACCAAAAAAGAAGAAGAAGAAGAAGAAGAAGAAAATCAAGAATGATTGGAAGAGAAGAAAAAGACTTTTGAATGATATATTCGGAGAGTGATTTATGGAAATTGCACCATTGAAAGTGAATCATGGGAACAAGTATGAGAATCAGACAGTATGATAAATATGTGGATGCAGGAGACGATACTCTGAAGATACAATACTTTGAAGATGTGATACTTTGAAGATGTGATACTTTGAAGATAAAATACTTTGAAGATCTGATACTTTGAAAGTCTGAGATAGTTGAAAACAAGATTAAGTGGAGGAGGGAGTCATAAATAGCAGCAAGATCAAAAGTCAGATTGTTTAAGGTGATTGGATAACTTGAAATGGAAGATGAAACATGATCAGCAGATGATCAGAAGATGATAAGAAGATGATAAGAAGATGATAAGAAGACGATTGGATGAGATGCATTAGAAATCGATTGAAAATATCACATGATAAAGGAAATACTGGAATCAATTGACTATGATTTTGTTTATGGTCATGACCACCCAATTGTCAAAGGAGGTAGAAATAGAGAGTCTAAGAAAGTTATGGCTTATTCCCTTTAACCACCTTTTGGAGCTATCTACAGGTAATGACAGAAACTACATGCAAGACTCCTTTACTGACAAACAAAAGAACAAAAAAAAGGGGATTGAAAGACTCTTACATGAGATCAACACAATTCTTTATCCAATGCCAGGGTTTTTGTTCACAAGGAAATAAGAGGAGTGTCTATTAATATGGATTGGACAGATTGGACAGATTGGACAGATTAGACAGGAAAACGGAAGAGACAGGAAAAACGGAAGGGATGATCTAGTCAGAATTGATAAAGGGACAGTTGGACAAAACGACAGAAAGACAGAAAGACAGATGGACTAACCTAAACAGAGGGTCAAAATGATGGATTGGACCGAACCAGAATTTCCAGAAAACTCAATGGGAACTCAATTGAAAATAATTTCTACGAAATTACTGGAAAGAAATATCACTGAAAAGAACTATCACTGAAAAGGAATAAGAATTGAAATCATCATCACGATAACGTGGTCGGATATGATCCGAGGATACATGGAATGTTGTTATTCGGGAACACTGTGACTAAGATAGGAACACTGTGTCTATGACTGAAACACTATGACTATGATTGGAATACTGTGACTATGAATGAAACACTGTGACTATGATTGGAACACTGTGACTGGTCACCTTGTCTGGAACAGTGGATGAGGGCTTTGGTGGAGCGGGTAACCCGGGACAGCGTATATAAAGCGCGCTCGCTCGCAGTCCAAGTTTTTTTTTTCTTCATCAACTATAACAGTCGATGAGGAAAGGCTACAGTTAATTCATCCGTTGCAGCAAGGCTTTTTGTCGTCTCACTTTGTGGGCGCTGTGGAGAACATCACGGCCATCATCACCACTTATTTAGTGATGTATTTGTGACTGAGGCTGTTGTTGATAAAAGATTATTGATTGGGGTTGAACGTGAATCAATTCTTACCAATAGCGAAAAGACCATAGTGACACAGGACTATAGCGGAAGAACTATAGCAGAGGGAATGTATATTACTGTAGAGATTTTAAATGGCCAATAAGAACCAGGTATCATCACAATAGATTTGAAGACCTATTGTTTTTTATATTGTGCCGGTGTACGGATCTTTCGTTACTGGTGTACGGATCTTTTGTTATTTTAGGTGTACGGGTCTTTGTAGGAATGTACTATTATAATAGTGCACATCTCCACATATCAACACTTACAGGATGTTAGTTGAAGAGATCCCCCGCAAACTTCACAGCAATCAGTCAACAATCTACTTCCTGTCACTGGTTAATGTGCAAGCCCGGGCCACGCCCAAGCTGCAGGAGCAAGGAGATGAGAACCGTAACAACAAGGCCCGCCCTAAGGTCAATTACAACCTCACGGAGCTCTTAAACGCCCAGACCCAAGTCAACTACAATAACGGCAGCGTCAAAGGAGGAGCATTCAAATCATCCCATCAGATTCAGCTCGAAAGGTTCATCTCTAAGCGGTTAGCAGATCTAAGCAAAGAAACACCAAACCCTTCATTCGAAGTGCCCAAGAATTTCACCTATTCCAGCATCCACAAGCATAAAAGTGCCCAGGAGAAAAAAACCGTACGGCTCGGAAATACACCATCCACAAAGCGTATTCTTGCAGCCCGGAGAAATCTCAATTCATATTTTGAGGAGGAAAAAAATTTGATTTCCATCAATACTATTCTTGGTGTCAACTACTCCTTCGCGGAACAAAATGACGACCTCAGTGGCGAAACTAAACGGCGCAAGGTTTGCGCGCAATCCAAGCCTAAAGCTCGTCTTTGTTGTGTGTGCGGGTCGCAATCTCATTATTCGCGTTGTGTTCATTGCGGGTTGTACTCGTGTAGCGTGAGGTGTATCGGGGTTCATCATGAACTGAGGTGTGTGTAGTTGTCCAGGCGAAGCATGGAGAACTACAAGTACTTAAGGAGGGTTCTCAGGTAGTTCTCAGGTAGTTCTCAGGTAGTTCTCCAGGCGAAGCGTGGAGAACTACAAGGACCAATGGAAGGGTTATCAGGTAGTTCTTCAGGCGAAGAATTGAGAACTAGAAATACTCAAGAATGGTTCCATTGGTGGTTCTTTAAGCAAAAGGCGAAGCGTGGAGAACTACAAGTACTCAATGCTATTCTCCGGACGACGTGTGAAGAACTTGAAATACTCTTATCAGTTTTCTGGGGGGATTCAGAAGGACTACAAGTACCTTGGAAGGGTTCTTAGGTAGTTCTCCTGGCTAATCATGGAGAATTACAAGTCCCTTGGAAGGATTTTCGGGTCACTCCACTTACTGAGCGTGGAAGACTAGAAATAATCAAGGAGTGATCTCGGGTAGTTCTTCAGTGAAGCAGGAGAACTTGAAGTAACTCAAGAAGGGATCTCCAGGTCATTCTCTAGGTCATTCTCTAGGTCATTCTCTGGGTCGTTCTTTAAGAGTTCTTAGAGAAGCATGGAGAACTCAAGGAGTGTTCTCTAAGGTGATTTTCCAGGCAAAACGTTAGAAACTGACAGTACTCTAATTACTTTTGCTGTTGATGCAAGGAAGACTACAAAAATTAGGGTAATCCCCAGGTAGTTCTTCATGTGAAGAATGGAGAACTAAAAGTACCCCAGGAGGGATTTCGGCGTTTTTAACAGTGAATGATGGAGAAATTGGAGTAAATGGAGGAGGGTTTCCGGGGTGGTTGTCGGAATGGACTCTCCAGACGAACCAAGAGGACTAGAAGTGTCTCGCGAAAGTTGTCGAAAAAGTTTTCAGGTGAATCATGGAGAACTAATTATTATATCAAGACATCTTATCACTTCTCGAAAACCAAGAAAACGAAGAATTGATATTGAAGCTCTATATGCATTGACTCTATTGACTCCATTGACTCCATTGACTCCATTGACTCCATTGACTCGATTGACTACATTGACTCGATTGACTACATTGACTCCATTGACTACATTGACTACATTGACTCCATTGACTCCATTGACTCCATTGACTCCATTGACTCCATTGATGGATGCCTGATTTAAAGGCGCAAGAATATTTCTTCTTTCAAGTTGTTTTTTCAACGACGCTTTTAAACTTCATCTCATTGAAAAGCGTTTATAGACGAAGGGGTCAAACCTCACTGAATCCGAAGACCAAAGTCGATAATTCCTAAGAATAGACCATAGTGCTCAACACTTGTAATTCTATGGAAATAATTATCACAAACAAATGGTTGAAGTGTTGTTATTCAATTCTGATTCAATTTTGATTCAACTCTGATTCAATTCTGATTCAATTCTGATTCAATTTTGATTCAACTCTGATTCAATTCTGATTCAATTCTGATTCAATTCTGAACCAGTTGCAATCTCATACCTGCAGAGAAATTAGTCCAAGTCATTGGTGATCATCAGTACCACTATACTAATTATATTGGTGGGTCTAGTGTGAGGAAACATCTTGGTGTGAGGAAACATCTTGGTGTGAGGACATCTTGGTGTGAGGAAACATCTTGGTGTGAGGAAACATCTTGGTGTGAGGACATCTTGGTATGTCCTCCCTCGGTTAATATATATATATTTTGGTGGTATTATAAAATACCGGAAACTTGTCCTTTTATATGTTTTATATTGAGGTGTGGTGAGCCTTCACATGACCAAAGTTACGTGAATGACTGCCGTATAAGAGAAACAGCAGTGCTGCATTCTCAACACTCCCTCTGAAGGTTTGTCTCCCATATCTATAACCTTTATAACTAAGTAGATATCTCTCGTTAGAATATTGATGAATGTGTCCAAGGTTAATTTTCAAAAATAATAGGATCAACAAACCTCTGAATTGATATCGCGAGATATACAATCATGACAAGCAGGATGATTGTTGTATACTTTTATTTCTCTAACCACTTCGGTGAACTGTCTCGGAGTTTTTCACTTCATCCTTGAAGGTTTCTCGGAAAAACCATTTATACACTCGTACCCTAGGAATACACCTATGTATATATATAAAAACCACAATGTATAGTATAGTATAGTGTAGTGTAGTGTAGTGTAGTGTAGTGTAGTGTAGTGTAGTGTAGTGTAGTGTAGTGTAGTGTAGTGTAGTGTAGTGTAGTGTAGAGTGCTTTTCAAAACTATTCAAACCAGGTGGCTAAATGTTTGGAACCAGAACTACCAAAATTAAACAAACCAATAACTCAAAAAAGATTGGTTCTCACAGTGCTACAAACCAAATGGCGTGATGCTTCATACCAACTTTCATTAGAGTTCAATATTCGGTGTTCTAAAACCTGGAGACTAGTTTGAATGATTATGAAGAACACTGTAGTGTATAGTGTATAGTGTATAGTGTATGTCATGTTCTTTATAACGTATGTTGTCCTAAACTTGTATTCGTTGATGGTTCCTCAAGAGAGGAATCAGAGTGGCTTATATACCTTTGAGAGAAACGTGGGTTCCGAAAACTCTCCACCAGAACAATAGGAAGTATTATTCTGGAATGTTCAAAAGCACATTATTATAGGAAGCATAGTAATGGCGAAACGCAGTATCACCATTGTAACAATATTCGGATTGAGAGGCTTCATAATACCTTCATAGCCAGGGCCTTGTCTATGGTGGATCTAACAGTTACAGTGTTACAGTGTTACAGTGTTACAGTGTTAGTGATTTTCCAAATCATTCATACTAGCCTCCAGATTATGAATGTATAAAAAGTGGAGGTTGAAACACTGAGTTAGTTAATTTGAATAGTTCTGAATATCCCTTGTATACTATACTATACTATACTATACTATACTATACTATACTATACTATACTATACTATAATTTTTTTTTCTAATCATTTATAAGTTCCATGGTTACAGTGTTATTCGTGTTGAGAATGTCCATAAACACTCGCATAGACCGGAACGGCTATCTTGTTTCTCTTTAAGAGTATTATCAATTCTGGTACGGTAGTGTCCATAGTTTCAATGTATTCTGTAACTTGTGCGGCTTATATAGTGTAGAATGTCTGCCTTAGTGGTCTTAATCGATACTCCTCAACCATGAGCGAGTTCCCCTCTTTATATATTTTGGGAAGCCTTGAATTCCGTCTTCCTGTACCGGACTTGTTAATTTCCTGTCTGAAGTCAAACCCTATGACTCCTAACGCCAAGCCCCGGGTTATACTATCCGTCCGCACATATACATTCTTCGGAACCTTATGAGACTTGTCCCTTTGTCCCATTCCGCTGTCCTACCTAGGTAACCCTTACCTGCACACGCGGGTTAGGACAGCTCACATGTTCAACAATTCGAAACAATTCAGACCAGTGCGACAGAATGTTTCGGACCAAGAAGACAGAATGATTCGGACCATACTAGCAAAATTAAACAAACCAATAATTCACTAATTATATAGCCTTTCCCAAGGTGTTGTATACAGTATAACAATATGAAGATTTCTTAACTCATCATGTGCCAACAGAAACAGCTCTCGTGTAACTCCTCAAGTATTTACATACCTTGATGAGACTATGAACTTTATGAACACTCTTAAGTATAGTCGTCTGGACTGTACTCCATGGTTGTTGAAAGGACCTCCTGATGTGCCAGAGTTGTTGGCACATGATGAGTTAAGAAATCTACAGGTTATGAGCTCAAAAGATTACAAAAAGGTCCTTCCCGCTCCACTTGGACCGCATATTGGTATGCGGACTCCGGAACTTTACTACTTAATGGTCGAATATTTTACTCTGGTGTCTGCGATCCATGCTATCTACTGTCGGACCACCCCTGAGGGCTTTCGTGGCCACTTCTCAGGTTCCCCTGACGACTTAACTATGCTCCGTTTCGTACTTCAAGACTCTCAAATGCAGTACATGGAACTATTGAGAATCAGTCCAAATCCTCAGTAAACGTCAGTACCTCTATACTATTTAATATTGGTGGGTCTGGTGTTGGGAGACATCTTGGTATGTCCTCGCTCAGTATTATATATATATTTTTGGTGGTGTTATAAAATAGAGGGAGCTTGGCCTTTTATATTGGGGTGAGCCTTCACATGACCATAGTCACGTGAGTCACTGCGGTCTCAAGGAAATAGGGAGCCAGGGCTCCTATTTCTCAACAGGAACTATAAGCTACAGTGTTGTTCAATATCATTCAAAACCAGCCTCCAGATTTAAGAATTCATGATATTGAATTCTAGTGAAAGTTGGTGCTTGAAACATTATGACATTTGATTTAAAAGACTGTGTGAAGGAGTACGAAACTTTCTCGAGTTATTGGTTTGTTTGATTTTGTTAGTTCTGGTTCCAAACAGTTTTCCCCGTGGTATGAATACTTTTGAAAGACACTGTATAATAGCTTTTAAATCAATTTACTGTGGAGAAAGACGCACACTGCGAAGGGTCTTAAACTTACTATGGAAAAAACTTTACTCAGGAAAAAAAAGTGTTCACATTTCTGGAAAATGGCAATGGCAATGGCAATGGCAATGGCAATGGCAATGAAACATTAAACTTTAACAATTAAGGTGTTTTATTATGGGAGCTTCATTTTATGAACGTTTAAAGTTGACCCCATTAAGTTTATTGACTCACGTGACCACTCACCTTCGCGAAAGTGATAATGTACAGTGTTATTCAAAACTATTCAAACCATTAATTCAATATGGTTCTACCCACCTATTCTCACACACTTTCAAATCAAAAATGGTATAAAGGTTCACGATTCACACCAACGTTCATACATTGAAGAAATTCAATATTTTGATAATATATAATCTTAAGTTTGGAGGATTGTCTCATATGTACACCAACATTTTATTGGAACATGCGACGTGACTGATGAGCATGAGGGTGCTGCATATGTGCGAGTACTGCATGTCCATGTGAAGATCCAGATAAAACAATGTTAGAGATTGTTGGAACAAGGAAACGCTGGAGCGAAGCCTCGTTGGGCTCTCGTCTAGCTCTCGTCTAGCTCTCGTCTAGCTCTCGTCTAACTGTGGACATTGTCTTGGAGAAGACAATGTAGATGAGGGAGCTCGGTTTACGAGCTCGGTGGACGTATATATATATAGAGAAGATCCCGCTCTATTTTGAGTGGTATCGATTGAAATACAGAGTTTACGAACTCACTACCAAACATAAGCAATAGAGTCAAAGATAATATGTCAGACCTGATTACCTCAGTCCCTCAATTGAGAGAGTTATTGCAGTCCAATCATATATCCGTTCCGATATATCAGTTGGTATCTTTTAACGGTCAACACATTCAGGAGTCTTGCAATACCAATTAAGGGTCAAACCCGGACGTAACATGAACTGGTATGGTATCCTTCTTTCGGGTGTTTATGTGGATTGGTTTGTTTAATTTTGCTAGTGTGGTTTGAATGATATTGGAAAACACTGTATTAAAAAAACTTAAGTTTTGAAAGTGAAAGTAAACATTTTAATCACACCAAAGGTGAACATAGTTATAAAAGGCAATGTTTTTTTTTTATCTTTAATGTTTGTGATTTTCGTTTTTTCATCATGCAAAATTATTTAAGATTTAATGGGATTGAGGCAATCCTCCAGAGATTTACGATTTACGATTTAAGATTTCAGAATATAGTTAATCCAATGAAACCTGGTGTGAAGCATTAAGCTATTTGGTTTGTAACACTGTGCTAAGGGGTACGAAACGAAACTTTGTGAATTATTGGTTTGTTTAATTTGGCTAGTGTGGTCTAAATCGTTTTGTCGTGTAGGTCTGAATCGTTATATCGTATAGGTCTGTATCGTTTCGAATAACACTGTATGAGCCCGTACCCTCCTTCTTACTAACTATTGAAATCCCTACTCCTTTCCTTCACTACAATATATATGAGAAGTATATGATTATTTAATTAGATGGTCCATGGAAAGGCCAATGGAAAGTCCATGGGAAGACCAATGGGGAAGTCCATGGAAAAGCCAATGCCAATGGGGAATTCCATGGAAAGGCCAATGCCAATGGGGGAAGTCCATGTGGAGATCCATTGGGAAGGTCCATTGGGAAAGTCCAATGGGGGGCCTGCATGTGGCCTGGCGTTTACACCGGGAACAATCTGCTCTAAGTGCCCTTCACAAGACCCTTCAAATGGCCCTTCCCAATGGCCCTTCCCAATGGCCCTTCCCAATGGCCTTTCACATGCCTTTTATTTTCTTATGATTTGTTTTTCTTTTTTTTTTTTTCTTTTTCTTTCTTTTTTTTTTTGCACATGCTTCAAATGGCCTTGCTTCCACTTCTTGTCTTGCTTTTGGTTGTTGCTCTATGGTGGTGGCCTGATGATGGCCTGATTCCGGGCTCGGGCGGCTGTACGCACTCTCTCCCACGTGCTTTAGGCGCCATGCGTCTCATCTGCCAACAATTTCTCCCAGAGAGAAACCTTCGCCGAATCTGGGGAACCCCATTCTCTCATTAAACCATATCCCAAAATAGTCACATTGAAATCAGAGCAAACCAACAAGAAAAAAAAATTGGACAAATTCTCAAACAGACAAAAAAAAGATTGGACAAAATCTTAAACAGACAAAAAAGAAATTGGACAAATTCTCAAACAGACAAAAAAAAGATTGGACAAATTCTCAAACAGACAAAAAAATCAGGACCTGGCAAAAACTGACCCAGAAATAGAACCAAACAAGAAATAGAACCAGAAATAGAACCAAACAAGAAATAGAAAACCCAGAACAACTAAACCAAAGTGATTCATACTTCAATCTGAATGGACTCTAGATTCCATTATGAATTGAATCCATGATATTCAATGGATCCATTGATGGATTTATGTCAATGATCTTTTCTTTGTCTGCATCTTGGTACCTTGTAGAGCCACGTGAATCGACGTGACAATTAATAGCGAATCTCTATTCCTGTCAATGGCCACATTTTTCTTCTTTCTTCTCTGAACAAATCAACAATTAACCATTCAAAATACCACCCCATAGTGGTTACTGGCTGCTTATTGAATGTATTCATTTCTTTGTTTCTCAATGTGTCAGTGTCAGTGTCAGTGTCAAAGTTTCTGAGTGTCAAATTGTCAAAATGTCTGAGTGCAGGTTGTAGATTGTTTGGTTGTTGAAGTCATAGTGTCATAATGTTAGTTTCGGGATTCTTGTCAACCATTGCTTCGCAAGGTTGCCAGGGCAAGGTTGTCAGGATAAGGTGCAGTTCTTCGCTTATTCATGCTTAAAACAACACCTCTTTCCATAACGACACGACCCAAACTGCGTCCAATTGGCACATGGTTTCGACCGCCAATTAGAAGGACGATCCACTTCCTTTAACTCCTCCTTGCCATGTGCAAACTGACACTTTTGTCCGTAGAGACATGCACCCAGCTTGATGAACGATGCACAGAGCTCAGTCTTGTACAACTGAGTATTCAAATGCTTTTGATTCTTGGACGAGTTGGACGAAGATGATGACCGTGACAGTACTGACTCGTTGCGGGAGTTTTGTCTTCCCAAAGAATTGGTGCGCTTGTATAAGGTGTCGTTGACGGTTGGGTTCAACTTATGGTTTTTGTCCAAATTGTCTTCGGTCAAAGGCAAGAGACTATGAGGTAAAAGCGACTGGGCATACTCCAACAGTTGTTCCCGGAGCAATAATGAGCTCTGGAGGTTCTGCTGTCCTGCACTCGACTCGGAAGGATACGTATTCTGGTGGTAATAGTATTCCTGGAGACTGCGAGGCTGACGGAAATCCTGAGCATTTCCATAGGTGGAATATGACGAATCCACGGATTCCTGTGGGTGGTAGGCCAAGTAGCCGGAATCGTGGGAGCCAGAAGAACCAGAAGAACCAGAGGAACTGGACGAACCAGAGGAACGAGAGGTATCGAAGGAACCAGAGGGACGTTCTGAAGGTGACACGTCGTAATGAGCGGTCACGTGACCGGGCAGAGTGTATTGTAAAGCCGAGTCGGAGGCATCAAGACTTTTTTTTTCGGCCGAATCCGTAAGCCACAATTCAGGAAGCAAATCATCCAGAGGTGATTTCGATGTTGACGAATGTGGGAAGTAATGGAAATTGGGGCGGGTAGCAAACGGCCCGAACTTAGGGTCCCGATGGAAAAGCAGCGACGAGAAGGTTTCCATAGCAGACAAGAGAGATGGAACCAAAGGTGGGGAAATAAATAGATACCACGTAGACAAGACCGTGGAATAAATAGCAATAAATAGTCCCCAACAAAATAGGTGGTCAAAATAAGCACCAGGGTGGGAATACTCAGTATGTAGGACGTGGACCTTAACACCTTATACGACAATCCCAGACAAAGGAAAAACAAAAAAAAGGAGTCCGGGTGAAATTTGCAGTACAAGTCAATGAAAATCACAACTCAGTCAAATCAGACTTAATAAAGGTAAGTAGTAGTCAAGGTAGGTAGTAGTCAAGGTAGGATTTAATCAAATCAGGATAATAGGATGATCACTATAGTAGGATGATCACAATAGTAGGATGATCAGTGGTAGTGTGAGGATCAGGTGATGATCAGTAAGTATACAAATATTAAGTATACCAGAGTAGTTAACAAGGATGAAAAATAGGAACGGGACAAACAGTCAGGAATATAAAGGGATGGAAATAATTTCAGGGAAATGAAAAAAGATGATTTTCAAGAAAGTAAAGATTTTCTTCTTTGACTGCGGAGGGCGAACCACACAGGAGATTGGCCCCCCATTGATATTTAAACAACACCAGGTGAGGAGTAGGCAGAGGCGGAGAAGCCTGCAGGAGGTATTATCCGACGAATATGCGCGTAGCTGCGAGGGGTATTAAAATACCGAGATGGAATGAAATGGTGAGATTTAATGGCTGGGGTTGGGCAAGCAAAAAAAAAAAAAAAAAAAAAAAAACACACACCCACACAGGAAAGGGCAAAAAAAAAAAAAAACGAAATTCCCCGACCCTGAAATTTGGGACAGACCCTTTTGAGGGAGGGGAGGGGGGGGGAGAGGAGAGCGGAGGAAGTAATGGAGGTGGAGTTCTCGTCGCCCGTCTCTCCGCTATCTCGCCCATCGCCCATAAGCAACCAAAAAAAAAAAAAAAGTTATTCCCCGCTACCATGCAGTTTCAAATTCTTACAGCCATTTTCTTAGCCAGGCCTTTTCTTCGGCAGGCATTGCTTAGCCGTTGCAAATCCATCAAATCATTAAACCATCCTATCATCAAACCATCAAACCATCAAATCATTAAACCATCAAATCATTAAACCATCAAACCATCAAATCATTAAACCATCAAATCATCAGATGATGATTACCCAACAGTCTCATGAAACAGAACCATAATCTATGGTAAGCGGAAGTCATAATCTGAAACAAATTACAGTCATAATAGAAACCATAATAGAAACCATAATAGAAACACAATCAGGAACCAAATTACAGCCATAATCAAACACAATCAAATACAATCAAATACAATCAAATACAATCAGAAACAATGAAACAATCAAAGACAATCATAATAGAAATTAGAAATGGTCTAGACTTGCTTTTGGTCGGTTATTATGGGTGGGAGATTGTCGGCAAGTAATGGTCGCTAATTGGGTCGCTCATTGGGTCGCTAGAGGGGGGCACTAATTAGGGGTCAGAAATGAAGGATCGGTAGTTGAGAGAGATTGAATGTTCTGGGTTGAGGGAAGTGCTGGTTCTGGTTTGGTCTTGTGTGCTGTGGTGTGGTCTTGTATGGCAGGTTGCAGATTTGCAGATCATTTTGCTAGAGGCAAGCAATAGGGGCAATCCCAATCCAGACCCTCAAACCCATCAAGAGTCATTAAACTACTATTCCACCCCACTTCAATCTGACTCCATCCGACTCCTATTGAAGACCTATAAAATGACCCATCAAGTTCCTATAAAATGACCCATCAAATTCACTCTCAAATTCCCTATCAAATGCCTGTTCAGACTCCTATTTACTGCCTAAGTGCATTGGGTTTACCTACATTGGCATCCAGGCAAAAGCGGAGACTTTCCGAAGTGTCGCACCCACGCAAGTCCCACGCAACACTCCCACGCAACACTCCACGCAACAGAGACAGGAAGCAACACGCGACCCACGCAATAAATGCACACACGACTTCGCAGCATTGTTATCCTCCACGGAATGCTTTTGTTTCTTTTTCCCTATTGTCTTATTCTTACTTTATTCTGTTCTTCTCTTATTTTTCTACTCCTATTTATTCTTCTCATTCTCATACTCATTCCCCTCTATTTTTATTTTTATTTTCATTCTCTTCTCCTTCTCATTCTCATTCCACTCTATTGTCATTCCATTCTATTCTTATATTCTCCTTCTTCTTCTCTTTTCTCTTATTGTCATTCCTGTTATTGTTATTTCACTCTAATTTATTATTCTTATTTTCTTTTACACTACTACACTGTTACTGTGCTCCTATTCTAATCTACTCCTTCTGACTGTTGGTTACCTATTAGTCTATACTGTCTAGAAGAGCATTGTAATTCTGGATGTAATTCTGAATGTAATTCTGGACTGTATAGACATTGGTCTACTTGAGAATATGCTCTAAGGTGTTGCTCGCTCATTCTCCAATTGTCCTACTGCAAATAACTCATATCCCATGCCCCATACCCACAAGCAATTAAAGTAGAACCTAAACCATTGGAAATGAATAGAATAACACCGAATAGAAAGGAGTTAATACCATTCCAATACCATACAAATGTTCAATAGAAGTATTAACCAATCAGAAATGCAACCAGAGTCATTAGAAGTCACCAGAGTCACCAGAGTCACCAGAGTCACCAGAGTCACCAGAAGTCATTAGAAGATAAGAAGTGAAATCACCAGTAATAAGCCCTGATTGACCCATGTGTACCTAACTAACTATCTATCCATTGTGTCAGTTTATCTATGTCGTTATGGTTTCTGTTTTGGGCTAAGTATGGGTCTGGCAAGGAGAAGAATTCATGAGGGAGGAATGTGATTAAGGTAGGAACCGAAGGTACAAAGAAACAAAAGGGTAATCAATGGCGTAGCAGAAAGGGTAACCAATGGAAGAATTAAAAAGGGCAACCAATGGCGATATAAAAGGGGTAATCAATAGGACAATCAATGGAGAATTAAATAAAGGCGCAGTGAGTGAGGGTGTGAGGGTGTGAGAAAATAAAAGGGGTAGCGAAATAAGGTGAGCATGGGACGTCCTGGAACATAACAACGCATACCCCCACAAAAATAGTCAACGATATCAGTCGAACTGAAAATTGAACTGATGGTAGAAATGATGGTCGAAATGATAGTTGAACTGAAATAAAGTTAGGTGATGTTAGTCAAAATGATGTTAGTCAAAATGATGTTAGTCAAAATGATGTTAGTCAAAATGGAAATAGGTGGAGTGAATCAGGTGAAATGGAATTGGTGGAGTAAATTAGGTGAATTGGAATTAGGTGAGGAATTTACATGGCGAACAAGAACAAACAAGAGAAGAAAAAAGAATTAGAATGAGAACAGCATCAAATGACAGTGAGAGTGAGAAAAAAGAGTGAGAGTGAGAATGAGAAGAGAATGAGAAGAGAATGAGAAGAGAATGAGAAGAGAATGAGTGTGAATGGGTGTGAATGAGTGTGACTAGGCGAGAGAAGAGAATGAGAAAGGCAGTCGCACGGTAAGTGATCAGGGTCTACTGGAAATACTATGGGGTTTGGTGAGGGTTTAGGGTTGCAGAGACAGGGTTTGAAGAGACAGGGTTTGAAGAGACAGGGTTTGAAGAGACTAGTGAGAAAGGTGTGGAGTGTCATGAGTGACTGGGGAAAGTGGAGGTTCTAACCATTGAATGTTCAAGACTAGACTCTGAGTGAATGACTATAGTGACTGACTAGTGATTAAAAGGGTGATTAAAAGGGTGATTAATAGGGTGATTAATAGGGTGTTTAATAGGGTGTTTAAAAGGGTGATTGAAAGACTGGTGCCTAGTGAGGAGTGTGAGAGTCAGAGAGTGGAATAATAAAGATGGTGTCTTAGATGTCTGGCTGGAGTGTCCAGAAAAGGGGTCCACCGAGGGAACGTTTGAACTGTGTTAAAGATGTTAAGATGTTAAGATGTTAGATGTTAGATGTTAGATGTTAGATGTTAGATGTTAAAGGGTATAATGGAGGGTCTAGGAACTCTAAGATAATTAGGAGATGGATCAGGAGATTGCGAGGTACGCTTGCATACTTGCATATTTGCAACAAGAACGAACGGACATCAGCATAAGAACAGGAGACAGGAGACAGGAGACAGTATGGACAGAAAAGTGGTGCAAGAATGGAAGGGATATGAACATGAGACTTGCACAGGAACAGGCACAGGAACGACGGACGAGACACGAGGAACGGAAGGTGCAGGTGGCTGGAGTTTAGCAGCTCACGTCAACGCGACTTTCTCTCTCTTTCTGTCTTTGTCTCTATCTGTCTCTATCTCTATCTCTATCTATATCTGTCTATCTATCTTCCCTTCCTCTCTCCATCTCTCCATCTCTCCATTTCTGGATCACCAGATATCGCTATACCGCTTAAACGCATGCTTGGCAAACTTTAACGGCAAATATTCGCGAGATGCGTATATGCAGGTCCGACTAAACCCAAAAAAATAAAAAAGAAGAGTCAGAGGGAAAACAAAAAAACCCTTGAAAAAATATTAAAGAATACTTGGAAAATATTAAGAAATCCTTGAAAAAATATTAAAGAATACTTGGAAAATATTAAGAAATCCTTGAAAAATACTTGAAAAAAAATTAAGAAATCCTTGGAAAAAAATCCCCATAGATTGCAAATCAAACTCCTTTTTTTGCTCTTTTTGGTTCTGGTATTTTCTTGCTGATTCCAAAAATAAAATGGAAATAAAGTAAAATAAAATAAAATAAAATGGAGATAAATTGAAATGAAATGAAATGAAAATTTGATCTTCCTACACATAACTATATACAGTGATTTTCAAAAGTATTGAAAAGCAGGGGATAAAATTCTTTAGAGGCAAAAACTAGCAAAATTAAATAACCCAATATAAATCAAAAAGGGTTGTGCCCGTTCATTAAGTCTTTGAAATCAAATGACATAATGATTCACACACCGACCATGATTAAAATTCAAGATTCTGTATTGATAAATGTAGAGGTTGGTTTTGAATGATATTGAAAAACACTGTATATATATTCTCCACGACCCTCCCCACCCGGGAATACTGCACATATCCTGATTTTGCTTTGCTTTGCTATTTCTTTATTCTTCATGTCCCCTACTAAGCGACCAATGCCAAGTAAATTCTGAGCGGCTCATCTGTTTCATATGCGTAAGCGGCGAATTCCTATCTTATTGCTTGCTATATGCACGGCAAGGTATTTCAGCTTAAAATTTATTAACGGGTGTTCCTTTTTTATTTTTTTTTTATTCATTTTGTTAACTCGTGTTTTAGTATATATGATATACAGGGATATGTAAGTCGTACCTTACAAGACCAAGGAGTTAAGTCGGTGCGAGGTGAGTGAAGAGTTTTCACTTACCCTCCTGCACACGAGCTCTCGCTAGTCTGCATACAACATATCCACGAAGTACCTTGCATCCGTACCCGCTAGGTACTCGTTGACACATTTACAGTGTTTTTTAAAACTACAATGTTTTTCATAATCATTCAAACTAGTCTCCATGTCTAAGAGCTCAGAATATTGAGCTCTAATGAAAGTTGGGGTGAAACATTACGCCATTTGGTTTGTAACACTGTGTGAAGAAAAACACACCTTTTTTGTGTTATTGATTTGTTTAATTTTTTGTTTACAGTGTTGTTTAGAACTATTCAGATCAGCGCGACCAAATGTTCACACCATACAGTGTTATTTGAAACAATTCAGACCAGCGTGATAAAACGATTCGGACCAAGAAGACAGAATGATTTGTACCCCTTAGCACATCCTTTCAAACCAAATATAACGTAATGCTTCATACCAACTTTCATTGGATTAACTATATTCTGAAATCTTAAATCTCTGGAGGATTGCCTAATATATATATATATATATATACTGCATTTGGGAGTCTTGAAGTACGAAACAAAACTGAACTGGTTTTATTGTCATCCTGTATACAACAACTTGGAAGGGGCTATGTAATTAGTAAACGAAGAGTGGTCTGAATCATTCTGTAGCGTAGGTCTGAATCTCTCGAATATCACTTAACCTGATGACAGTTAGAATATACCAACTGGTATATCGGAACGGATATATGATTGGAATGCAATAACTCTCTCAATTAAGGGACTGGGGTAATTAGTTCTGACATATTATCTTTAACTCTATTGCTATGTTTGGTAGTGAGTTCGTGATCTCTGTATTGCAATCGATTGAGCATTGATTCCACGTTTGTTGCGGCAATATTCAGCTATGTAGACATACTGTTCCCAATTAATGGCACTTGCCTCAAAGTATTCACGAAGATTCTTAGTTGTTCTGTTCTTTATATGATTTCTAAAGATATCTTCTTCCATAAAATTTTGAGCAAGTAGGAGGATATTGATTTGAACTTGTATGAGGTAGGTTGTCACGTGATACCATTCGGTAAAGCACCTTGAAATAGCTGTGTCGTTGCGTGGATATCATTCGATTCAAATATCTGCTTGGCATCTGGGGAGAATAGTCGGGAGGCATGTCTCTGCACTCCTTCCCCTAGATATGCGCAGGCAACTGCTCGAGCGTTAAATTTAGAAGCCACCCGTGAAATCGGGATTGTAGCATAGACCAAAAGTCCAAATATTAATTGAAACTAACCAAATTTCAACAACCCATTAGTTCGAGAAACAATAGTTCGACAAATTACTGTTTTTGATACTTGACTTACGATTTCAAATAAACAGGTTTTTTTTCAAATTCAGTGATCCTTAACAATTTTTAATCATAAGTAAGGAACTTTTTTAATTATTGGTTTGCTTAGTTTTGCTGGTCTGGTTTGAAACATATGGTCGCACTGGTTTGAAAAGTATTCAAAAAGACTGTAATACTCGAATGGCCTGTAATAACATACCAGTCAGTAATAACGTACCAATCAGTAATAACGTAGAGTCAGTAATAACGTAGCAGTCAGTAATAACGTACTAGTAAGTAATAACGTACTAGTCAGTAATGTATGTAATAGTTATTAAAAAAAACTGGTCACTGACAACACTAGTCAATGGCCAATGTACGTACCAGTCAGTAATAACGTACCGTTTAGTGATACTTACTAATCAACAATAATGTAATGGTCAGTTAAAATTGGAGGTTACAAATTAGCGTAGTGTATTGAGGTAGTGTACAGTGTTTTTTTTTTTTTATTTCATAATCATTCAAACTAGTCTACAGGTTTAAGAGCTCAGAATATTAAACACTCTAATGAAAGTTAGTGTGCAAGATTCCACCATTTGGTTTATAACACTGTGTGAAGAAGAACAAACCTTTTCTTAGTTATTGGCTTGTTTAATTTGGCTAGCTCAGTTATAATTTGGTTACTTCTGGTTCCAAACATTTAGCCACTTGGTTTGAATAGTTTTGAAAAGCACTGTATACGATATGTGGTTTTTTTTTGGGGCTAATAGTTTGGTGTACGGGTCTACTGGTGTACGGGTCTACTCACCCTACGCGTCTTCTTCTAAACCTCCATATAATAAGCCCCTAAATCCATGCCCATTCTTAATAACCAAAGGGAAATCAAGACATGGTTGTCAGAATCACATCCTCAGAGGGTCGATATCGCCCAAGTCAATTTTCTTCTCCAACTGCCTTCTTTTGATGGTGCTGCACCCCTACGAAGTGGTCACGTACAAACAACATCAAATACACCCATACAAGCATCTAATCCATTCTCAAATCCTCAACAAACAATATCTAAACCTATGGAGCCACCCTCAAGGAAATTAACTTTGAAATCTGGGCCAATTTCCGACATTTTTACACCCACGAGCTCGTCGGATACAACTCCTGCAGGTAACGTGTCGAAGCATAACATAACCACTCCAATTACAACCATCCCAAACCCGCCTCCAAAGCCCCTGAATATACCCAATAACATTTCGGTGGATCCCTTCTTTTGTTCTACCCAATTTAGTGATTTCAGTGATCCTCCTTTCGAGGATGAGCTCATAGATACCCATCTCTTGGGTATTCCCAAGCTAGAAGCGACTGAAAGTCGGTCTTCCAAGCCTCTAAATGGTGCTAAAACTTCTTTGAAACGCTCTACTGAAACAGAAATCCTGGCTGTGAAAAGACTGCGCTCTTCCGCTCAAAATAGCCCCTCTGACCCAATACTTGAAGTCATACCCTCATCAAACCCGGCTTTAAGTGATCCTAACGCCGGCCAAAGTGTCAAACCACAAGGGGTACCGAAAAGCGGGGTTCAGACGTCAATTTTGGGTAAAAATAGTCAAAATACCGGCAAAAATGGCCATAATTCTAGGCCAAACACTCATAATCCCATTAAAAATATCCAAATCACCGGGAAAAACAGCCAAACTTCAAATAAAAACTCCCAGATTTCGAGCCAAAATTCCCAGCAATCAGTCCCTTTGCTCCAGGAATATATCCGGATGTGTGAAGCCAAAATTCACCTCCTTACAAAGTGTAAAGCAGTCAATGACTCTACATCACTTTCTCTAGACGCCAAAAAATTATGGCAACATAAGCAATTCCAGCCTAGACTCAAGCAATTGGACATTTCGCTCTCCAAATTGCGCCCCAATTTGACATTTCTTGACCCCTTACCATTGAGAGAAGATTTGTCTAATATTTCCGAGCTGTCTCCGGCGCCCGGTATGCAGGACTTCCCCCTATCCAACAGTCTTAATGTATTAGATGAAGTCAAGGTGGTTTCCAGTGCTCCCAATTCCCTGGTTCTGCCGTATTTCGTGCATACAAGACCCAAGTCTGCAGGAACAGTCCCTTCCCAGACCATTTCCCATCCAACTCCAGACCTGCGACCTTACAAATCACCCGATAGGACCGAGAGGGATATTTCAGACCATAACTTACCTGATGTGGACGTTATCTCTGATCTCCAGGTCCCAGATTCACTCCCCATGCCCAGTTATACTTCCAATATCCAGGAAGCACGACAAATCATCATGCAAAGGCGAAACCGGGAGGAAAATGGTCATCTTTCGTTTTCGGCAAGTCTTAGCGAAGAGGGGAAGGATATAGGAGGTTTCGGCGATAATCACGATTCTGGGGTTAATATCGATTTCCCCCATAAAAAAAACCCTGCATATGACGTTTCCGATGACAATGAAGATGATTTTGGAGATGGGTTCATGGCTGGTTTGGAACTGTCGCAGATCGATAATGAAGATACAGATCTTAGTGGGTTTATAGCACGTGACGGAGCCGAGGATGATGATTCAGACTCTATTGATGGACTGTACACGACGCAGCCCACCCAGTTCAATCACGTGGACACTGAAGACGATGAAGAAGTGGTGGAATTTTCTGGGTCTGAGGATGAGCTCGCCCAAATCCGTCTTTCTCAGGATGTGGCCCAGCGATTGGGAGTTTCTTATTCGCAAGGTGAAGCCATCGAGATTATTGATGAAGAAGCAAATGGTGAAAATGGTGAAAATGGTGAAAATGAAAGTGCTGATTTCACTACTCAGCTTAACGAAGGACGAGATGAAATCGTGGAGATTCCCTCTGAAGATGATCTTGATGATGATGATCTCGATGGACTCAAGGAACTTTCAGTCATTAAAACAGAACAACCAGACAACTTACACGTGGTCAGCGATAGTGATTTCAGTGATAATGACGATGAGCTCATTCAACTCTCCAAAACAGTGGGATTACCCAGCGGAATTCCAAGCGAGCCGTTTCTCGATGAAGTGTACCGGATTCTTCGGGCCAATTTCCGGCTCAGCGAGTTCCGGTCCAACCAATTAGAGGCCATTGTGGCCACACTCAAGGGAAAAGACGTTTTCGTGCTCATTCCAACCGGAGGAGGAAAATCCTTATGTTTCCAACTCCCGGCTTTGGTCAAAGGTGGACGTACCAGAGGAACTACGGTAGTTGTTTCACCGTTAATCTCCCTAATGCAGGACCAAGTTCAACATCTCCAAGCCAAAAACATCAGGGCAGGCATGATTAGTTCCAAAGGGACTGCAGATGAGCGAAATACTACTTTTAAAGCCCTTACTTCGGGTCAGTTGGATTTGGTATACCTTCTGCCGGAAATGATCAATAACTCAGGTCGTGTACAGAAGGTTATTAGCAAGCTCCATGAAAATGGCATGTTGGCACGTGTGGTGGTTGATGAAGCACATTGTGTGAGTTCGTGGGGCCATGATTTCCGGCCCGATTATAAAGGAATGAGTTTTTTCAAACAACATTTCCCTGATGTACCGATTATGGCCCTCACAGCCACAGCCAATGAAAAAGTCCGGCTCGATATCGTACACAACCTCCAAATGCATGATCCAGTATTGCTCAAACAGAGTTTTAACCGGGTTAATTTGATGTATGAGGTGAAAAGCAAGCCTCCTAACATCTACGATTGGATCCGAGACTACATTGGACAGAAACAACGAGGGAAAACGGGCATCATTTATTGTCATTCGAAACAATCGTGTGAAACCACCGCTCAAAGACTTAATGATGCTGGAGTTAGGTGTATGTTTTACCATGCCGGTATGGACCCCACCGACCGGTTCAGCGTCCAGGAGAAATGGCAAACCAATGAGATCCAGGTGATCTGCGCCACAATTGCTTTTGGAATGGGAATCGATAAACCAGATGTACGGTTTGTTATTCATTTATACATCCCTAGGTCTTTGGAAGGATATTATCAGGAAACAGGCCGTGCAGGAAGAGATGGAAACCCCAGTGAGTGTATCATGTTCTATTCATATAAGGATGCACGGGCCTTACAAAGTTTAATCCAAAGGGATGATAAGCTTGAAGATTCAGCCCGGGAAGCCCACCTCACCAAACTTCAACAGGTGGTACAATATTGTGAAAACAAGACGGACTGCAGACGGCAACAAGTGCTTCATTTCTTCAATGAGACGTTTGACCCGCTCAAGTGCAAGAAAATGTGTGATAACTGCTGCAGTAATGTGGTTTCTGTGACTCGTGATGTCACCGACCATTGTGTGGCCATCACTAAGCTTGTACAGTCGCTCCAAGCAGATAAGGTGACCATTATCCATTGTCAGGATGTGTATAAAGGAGCCCGACATGGGAAAATCCTTAAACAAAACCATCATATGAACCCATACCATGGTCAAGGCAAGGAGTTGGACCGAGGAGACATTGAGCGGATTTTCTACCATTTGCAATCTGAAGGAGGTCTTTTGGAGTATCAAGTGATGCGAGGAGGGTTTGCTACAACATATGTGAAGTTGGGGCCAAGAGCAAATGTGATCATGAAGGGAACACAACGCATCAAGCTCTCATTCACTGAAAAGCAGAGTACCAGGGGAAAGGGAAGTAAAGGGAACAGAACAGATTATGGGAGTGGCTCTGGAACTACAAATAGAACTACAAATGGAAATGGAAATGGAAATGGCAATGGATCTACATTTGGAGATTTGAGTTCTCTCCGTTACACAGAATCATTTGTGAGTGCACGAGACTTAAACAACCCCGGTGGGTCTAGTGGATCTTTCGGATCCGGGACAGGCAGTTTCAGCCGGATCTCTTTACCTGAACAGAATTTTGGGGGACAAGTCAATGAGTCCAATAGTCAAATGATCAACCATGCATTCACTGAACTCCGCAACTTCCGGGCTCAGAAACTGCAGGAGATGGGGTTTGGCCGAGCACATTACTTTATTAGTGATGCTTTACTCAAAGAAATGGCATTGAAACTCCCCACCAATGCAGTGGATTTCGCCAAGTTGGAAGCCATGACCAAGGAAAAAGTGCCTTTTTTTCAGCACTTCAAAAAGCTCTTGGGATCATTATCTCGGAGTCGAAAGAAGGCAGAAGGAGGAGGTGCGGTGAATAATACACAGGTCAATATTCTGGCCAATTCTATGGTCAATTCAGTGGGGATCTCGACCCAAAAGTCCCAGAAGTCCCAAAGAGTCCAAAAGGTCCAACGACTGCAGAGAACACTGAAATCATCCCTGAGATCACAGAACCCTAAGAAACGGGCCCCGAAAAAGAATCCATCTCAGTTTCGTCCAATGCCAATATAAGGTTATTGGTGAATAATGACTAAGGCTAGGACCAGACCAGACCAGTCCAAGCTTAGACTAAGACTAAGACTAAGATTGTGGTTGTGGTTGTGATTGTGATTGTGATTGTGGTTGTGATTGTGCTAATGAGAGTTCAATGAACAATAGAAAGGTGCAATGCATTTCCTCAATACTGCCAGTGTTGATGGTATGGGATATGAGGTATACACAGAACAGGAACTCATCAAAGAGAAAATGCAACGCAACAATAAAGGTTAAGAGATCACCTTCAATACTGATACCCACAGGTTCAAGAGAGAAGTCATCATGTGAATGTTCAGATAAAAATAAGGATACACTCAAGCTTCATCTAAAAAAACCTCTCTGCATAATAGAGTTCAAGAAGAAGAAGTCGATGTTTTCAAGAGTTCAAGGATTCCATACTATCAAGAGTTCAAGGAGTTCACATGATCAAGAGTTTAAGGATTTCATAGAAACTCAATGGAGTCATGGTCAATAAGCCAAGTGAGTAGTACTTCCAGTACCAGCAATAATGGACTTCCAGCACTAGCAATAATGATCTTTATACCTCTGGAAGTTACTTCGATGACTAACCTGGACATTATGTGAAGCGTGCGGTGTTCAAGAACAACGGTCAATTTAGAAGGGGGGACCCCCCAAATGATTTTAGCAAAATTAAACAAACCATTACTTGGAAATGGTTCGTACCCCTTTACACACTCTTTCAAACCAAATGGCCTAATGAATTTCACACCTAATTCTATTCATATTAATGGGAGTGCTAAATAAATGATTGAATAAATGACTACACGATTGAACGAACGACTTGACCAATGACTAACACATATAAATTTTGAAATATATATATATATGATTAAAGGAAGAGATTTGTATTATGGAGTTTTAATGGCTATTGCAGAATATTCAATCATTGTTTCAAATGAAAGCCCCCCGGCATAGATCGTAACATGATACTTCCATAGCACTACGCTTCAATAGTAAAATACTCAAAAAAAAATATAACACTATTAATTTAATAACTTGTATGTGTTATGTATCTACATAGCATTTGATATCATTAAGTTTAACATTATGATTAGGTTTAACTCATTATGATTAGGTTTTAACTATAATAGGATTTATAAATCATGGATTAGGTTTCTTTGCATTATTTGTACCAACAGGTAAATGCCCCCACTTAAAAAATCAATGAAATTTTAATAATAAATAAGATAATAAGATAAAATTCAATGCAATAGCCCAAAATCTAATCCCCCAATTTAAAATCATTATAATATGGAGATAATTAAAAGAGGAAGCTAGTTAAATAGAAATAAAAAATAGGTGTTAGATCCACCATAGCCAGGGCCCAGGCTATGAAGGTATTATGAAGCCTCTCAGTCCGAGTCCGAAAATGGTTACAATGGTGATACATCGTTTTACCATTATGACAACTCGTTAGTCAGAGGCCTCTTTCGAAACATACCAGAATAATGCTTCCCGTTGTTATGGTGAAGAGTTTTTTTTTGGTGAAACGTTTCTCTCAAAGGTATTCAAAGGTATATAATCCGCTCCAATTCATCTCTTTGAGGAACCATCAACGAATACATGTTCAGGCAAAAATGTGTCTCTAATCCCCTAATACCCTAATCCTGGAACACTGCAAAGTAGATCTTGCATTAACGGGCTTCAGTTCGATTCTGGAGTTCTTTCTAAACAAACTTGTATATCAGACGTATATTCCAATGTCGTAACATGCCACAGAAAAAGACCTTATGGATGAGTTTAGCGGGGCGTTCAGCGGGGCGTTCAGCGGGGCGTTCAGCGGGGCGTTCAGCGGGGCGTTCAGCGGGGGGAACTGGTTGGTCTTATATATATTCAAGTAGCGCCGTCGGGTAACCTTTGAGGGATTTCCTGAAACCAAGCTGAAACATGCGCATCCTCTCTGGGGTACTTAAGACTGCGTATCCCCCCTATATATTTTCGCAGCATTTTTTTTAGCACCCAATCTAATCTCACTGTTAAGTCTAAGTATGAGTCAAAAATAAACTAATTGTTCATTAGGCTAACAAACATATCATGAAAGCCACTATACCATAAATGTTAGATCCACCATAGGTAGAACACTACCTATTGATGTATTATGAAGCCTCTCAGTCCGAATATGGTTACAAAGGTGATACGGCATTTGACCATTATGACAACTCGTTAGTCAGAGGCCTCTTTCGAAACATACCAGAATAATGCTTCCCATTGTTCTGGTGGAGAGTTCTTTGGTATCACGTTTCTCTCAAAGGTATATAAGCCACTCCGGTTCCTCTCTTGAGGAACCATCAACGAATATAAGAAATTAGGCATAAATGTATTAAAAGAACATAACATCACTGATTTGAATTGTTTTGAAACACATTGTATTAATCAGATCTATTAATCAGGTCTATTAATCAGATCTTTTAATCTGAACAGTTATACTGAACTTGAGACAGAATCAAAACTACCATTTTGAAAAGAAATGAAATGAGGAACAAATCCTTTTTTAGGTGATTGACACCAATTTCTTCATCTTGTTCCTATTGGAAACGATTATTAGCTATTCCGTTCATTCCTTGGCTTTAATCGCAGATTCATTCCAGATTCATTCCAGAATCATACCATATGCTCAATGATATTATATCTATATTGGTTGTTTTGTGGAGTGTCCATTCATTGGTCCATTCATTGGTCCTTCATTGATAAGTCCCCCCAAATTCTGCTTCAAAGACAGAGTGGCTTCCACTATGCAAAAAGTCAAATGACAGTCAAATTGCAGTCAATGGGTTTTCGTGAAGGCGATTTGGTGATTTGGTGATTTGGTGATTTGGTGTTTTGGTTTGGTGTTTTGGTGTTTTGGTTTGGTGTTTTGGTGTTTTGGTTTGGTGTTTTGGTGATTTGCAGGTTTGAGGGGGGTGGAAGGAGTCCAAGCATACCGATAGAAAGTATACACCAACTGAAAGTCGAAAGCCGAGAGGTTGAGTATTTTGATTAATACTATTTTACACCTCAACAAATATGCCACGAAGGTGATCCGAACCATTGATGCTCGTTCCATTATAGTGGTGCTTTTTCCGTGGTACTTTTTCCGTTAAAGTGGAGCTCTGCTTATTGATGTGGGCCACTTCCATGAGTGCTCCGGTGAAAGCGAACCGTGATAGTCGTTACCTCATATCGAAATCTTCAACCCACACTCATTTGATTGTGGGTTTTGTTTTTTCCATGAACTCGGACACAGTGATGGACACAGTGATGGTATTTCCCCAACAATAGCATTTAACAATACATGCTGAATGCAAAGAAAGAAATCAAATGAAAAGAAATGAAGTCATCGGAAAGATATGATTTTCAGCATCAGAAAATGGATTTGAAATTCTTGGATTTGAGTCGGATTTGAGTCTTTCTTGGAGAAAAAAAAGCTGGCACCGAAGTTGATAGCCAGACCCCAGATCATATTCATATCATACATCTTTCAAGATAGAATTCAGAGATTAATAAAGCTCATCTGAGAGATACCCCAGTTTATGAAAAAGACCTTAGTCAGAATAGGTCAAGGGTTGATCCAACTTAGATTAGGTCCGAAGGTTGACCTTCATATATACACATAGATAAAGATAAGTATTCTTTCTTCCTTTAGTGAACTTTTAGTTCCTAATCTATGTATTTATGACATAAACCCTTTTAAGTAAACCAAGGTTTACTTGAATCTTTGATATTCTAGTAGTAGAATTCTTCTTCACTTGAATAATTAATACCTCCATAAATTCTGTGGTCAGTCACTCTAGTAGTCAGTCACTCTAGTAGTGAAGTATCATAGACGTGATGAAGGCACACCAAGGATATACCGTTTGCAGGTGATTAATGGGTGAAAACCATTCACTAGCCTTACACCGTCTAAGCACTTTGGTCTTGTAAGGTACAGCCTTATATCCCTGTATATCAATACATATTCTAGAACATAGCTTGAAAGCTGGAATCTCCTATTCTAGAACATAGCTTGAAAGCTGGACCCTCCTGCTGATAATTAAGTATGGGGAGTTATATTCTAGAATATCATTAGGTCATAAATCTCCCTATATTTGACAATTCGACATAAACGATTGGCGTGAGGTCTTCAATTAAAAATTGAAAAAAAAAATAAAATAAAAAATGATAATTGGTCATTATTTATTCAACTCTTAACCGTTCCCACTCACATCGCAATACTTTATGTTATTAATTTCGAAAAAATCCATAATAACATAAAAGATATTATTCCTCTCAGAATGATCAAGGTAAAGTTAAACCACCTCTGCCCAAAGTTACACATGACTTTTAAAATTAATTGACAACCTGATAGAGTCTTGTACCTTTGAACAATATAAGCTAACGATCCAGGAGAAATTGACAACCCGATAGAATCAATTGATAGCCTGATAGGAGCTTATACCTTTTGACACCTTTTGACAGTATCGTGACAATGTATGCTGACTGCTAGATAGAATCAATTAACAACCCAATAGAGTCTTACCTTTAGAGTCTTACCTTTAGAGTCTTATACCTTTAGAGTCTTATACATTTTGATAAGGTGTTTATGCCCTAGGGGAAATCAACAACCAGTTAGGAGCTTATACCTTTTGACACCCCAGGAGAAACAATTGACAACCAAGTAGCAACAATTAAACAATTGATAACCCAATAGAGTCTTATTTTTGTGAAAACAAGCTTATGCCATAGGTCACATAATAATTGTAGCAGTAAATTGAGGGGGGTAGAGCAGGAGGGGGAAGAGATAAGGGGGGTGCGCTACTTATATATACCCCTAGCCTGCATATGAATCGCCACCCCATCCCTACGTCTTTAGCTGCACCCCACCAGGTGAAACAAAGGGATGTTTCAAAATAGTATGAGACGAACTGTGGCTGGTAGGGAAAATGACATATACTTATATATTAAATGTAGTGTACTGTACAACCTATTTTTACATCCAAATTTCAACGTATAGATTTTGAATTAAAAATCCATTGATTTATAATATAGTAGACCTGTATATAATATACCCTTCTATATAGTTCTGATACCGGTGTACGGGTTTATCTATATAATATAAAAATATATATGTATATAGATATATTGTCAGACCAGATGTTAAGGTAAAAACTGGTGTGGCGAGTGGTGGTGGGGGATGACGGGACACGTTACCCCGGATTCCTGTATATTAATGCTGGTGTACTGCATAAAGGTCTTCCAAACCTGTACATAAACCACTCTGTCCTGCAGGTATTTAGCTTTTGCAGATACACCGCACACTACCTATTACTTCCCCCTCCCCCCATCCATGTCCCATCCGTTTTCCCGCCGCCTCCTAAAGGAGCTCAAGGCGGCAATGGCCTCAAAGTCCCCAGGCATAGAATACCTCCCGTCCTGCACAGTACAGGATTACCTCGTCCACATCTCCGTCCGTAACGACTTATACGCAGGCGCCGTGTTTCTCCTTACCATTGCCATCCCCCAAAATTACCCCGTGGACTCGCCACTGGTCAAGTTTGTTTCTGATGAGTCTCATGATATCCCAGTGCATCCACATATTTATTCCAATGGCCATATTTGCTTAAACATCTTGGGAGATGATTGGACACCAGCCTGTGGCGTCGAATCGGTGGTTCTAAGCGTCCAGAGCATGTTAAGTACTAATACGCTATTGGAGAGGCCGCCTGATGATGTACAGTATGTGAAGCTGGCGCCTAGAGACCCAAAAAAGGCTTTTTTTGTGTATCATGATGATACCGTTTAGGTTTAGTCACGTGAACCATCACCTGATATTCAGTGTGACAGTTCACGTGCGAAGCACGTGTCCTTACTCAAGGAATCTGAAACAATCCTGAAACACTAGGATACTGGAATACTGGAATACTGGAATACTGGAATACTGGAATACTGGGATTTTACAATTCTGGTATCCTCAAAAAACAGGAAACAAAAATTTTAAAAAAATGATCCGGTTCACTTGATGCTTCACGTGATTGTTCACTTGATGCTTCACGTGATTGTTCACGTGATTGTTCACGTGAAATGCACGTGTCACTACTCATTGAATCTGAAACAATCCTAGAACATTGAAACACTGATATATTGAATACTGAAGCAATTTGATGCAACCTGAAACAATAACAATCATGAAACAATCATGAAACGACTGTGAAACATTTTTGAAACATTATTGAAACATTACTGAAGAGGGAATAGGGGGATCACTGGGTTGCTGATCCACGTGGCACCTGCATATTACCACCATACCACGTTCCAGTCTCAGTAGGGAATTCATGAGAGTCCCCCCCCCCTTCCCACTCCCATTCAAGAAATGGGAGCTCCCAGTCACGTGACTCGTCTTAATGAATAGCATTGCCGAATTGGGAAATTTTAATTGCTTTAACAAGCTAATCCTGAGAAATAAAAATGACACGGACAATTGTTAATTGTTAATTGTTTAATGGATTGTTCTGGATGGGATGTACTGATGTTTGTTCCTACATATAGAAGCATGCTAAAGCCTCTAAAGTCTCGTTCTTAGCTTTCGTGTGGTCCTGACATTGTGAAGTATTGTGAGCCCTTATATTGTTTCATCCATTGATGTTGTATCCTGCAGATACGAGGATTGTCCTGCAGACACCCCATGGGCTGGTGCAGAACGCTAACGTCATAACCACAGGTGGGCTGCAAGGCTGAAATAAAACAAGCCAATTCAAGGCCTCAAGTTGGAATGAGGTTATTCAAGGAGTCTTTTTTTTTTGTTCGAATCTCGTTTAATTTTTTGGCCTTTTGTTTAATTTCTGTCTAATTTGTGTCTAATTTTTGTCTACTCGTGTCCAAAATTTGTCCTTTTGTTGTTGTCCAAAATTTGTTGTCCAATTTTTTGTGTCCAAAATTTGTCTTGTGGTTGTCCAAATTTTGTCCTGGTTGTCGTGTTTGTGTCCAGTCTTGTTGTCCTGTGGGAAGTCTCCTTTGTCAGGTCTATTGATCTCGGCCGAAAAGTTCGCCGAGCACGTTGTCGCGGTGTGATTAGTCGGAAGAACTCCGAGGCGTGGCCAAGTGTCTGCAGTCCCGTAGGCGATCGAGGGTCTGTGTGCAGGAAAATCTGAAAATTTTTCTGCGCGAGTTGTTCCGTGATCTCATAGTTGTTGGGTTGGCGATAGGCTGTGTGCAGGACTCCAAATTAATAAGCCCAATTCGGTCCACAGACCAAGCGGATTTTTCCAAAAGGCCCTTATGGACCCTTGATAAAGCTTCAAAGCCATCAATGGCCGAAACTCGGTCTTGTGGTGGAACCCGGCGAAGCCCAACGCAAGGTTGCTCCCGGACGTCCAAGCGCATAGCATATATACGCAACCTGCATGCGGCAGACCATACCCCTCTCCAGCACAACCAACGAAAAATTTAAACCAAGGTGCTTGCTTGAAGACCGACTTGTTTCAGTTTAGTTTCAGTGTCATTTTTGCTTTGTTTGCTTCTGCTTTGTTTGCTATATTTTTCGTGTGTTCTTCCTCATTGCTGTCAATTGTGTCTCGTTAGGTCTGTCTCGCTCACCGTTGATCTAAGACCACGCCAACCGCAAACCAAAATTCGAAATTGAAAACGGCAAACCACCAAACCACCAAACGAAAACGAAAACGAAAACAAGAACAAAACCAAACTCGACTTGAAACCTCCAAAACATCAAAACATCAAAACATCAAAACATCAAATCACCAAAACATCAAAATATCAAAATATCCTGAAACACGAACCTCCAAACAACCTGAAACAAAAACAAAGTGAATCCCCAAATCAACCATAACTTAAACCAAATCAAGTTAAAATCCAATTCAATTAAGGCCTGAATCCAAAGAAACTTCGAAGATGGATTTTCTGACTATAGTGAAACAAGAAGAGGTTTCGCCCAAACTCGAACCCATTGATGAGGAATACCTTCTTTCCATTACCAATGACGAGTGTACGAGTGTGAAGCCACCTGGAAATGTCAATTATACACCCACTTCAAATTCAAACTCCAATTCCATCTCCAATTCCCTCTCCAATTCATTCTCAAATTGTGGGACTAATTCTGGTGTAATTTCTGGTGCAATTTCTGGTGCAATTTCTGGACCTGGACCAGTATCAATATCTGGGGCTTCTGGACCTGGTTCAGTATCAATATCTGGGAATTCTGGGGAACTTGGAAACCTGGTGATTGAACAAGCGTGTGATCTGTGCCGCAAACGCAAACTCAAATGCTCCAAGGAATCACCAAAGTGTCTGAAATGTATTCAGCACAAATGGTGTTGCTCATACCTGCCGCGGACCGTAAGGTCACCATTGACCAGGGCTCACTTAACGGAGGTGGAGGCCAAGTTGGCGCATTTAACCGATATCTTGCGGTTCCTCTTGCCTGCATCCATCGATACGGATTCTCTTGCAGAATGCCAAGATTATGAGGCCACGTTGAGGCCGTACCGAGATGTATTGTGTGGCCTGGTGGATCTGGAGTCGCAGCTGCCGCTGATGAACCTGGTGTTTTCCAGCGATGGCCACGATATGTTTGGAAAGAAAGATGATGAGTATTCCGATTGTTGTGACAAGAGAATCAAACAGGAGATCTTGGATGATTTTGCCTTGAACAATATTCATCCTTCGGGGGATTCGCTGAAGATCTCTCTGAAACCCATGAGTCTGAAGATCTCTCTGAAGGGAGAAATGGGTAAACCAACTATACAGAACCCATCTCTTCAGTTTTCTGGCCCAATGTCTCAACTACATCAGGGACCTCTGGGAACTTCTGGAGTTCTGGGAACTTCTGGAGTTCTGGGAACTTCTGGACCTCAGGATATTCTGGCATCTCTAGGAGTTCTGTCAGCTCAAGGAATTCCGGGAACCTTAGGAACTTCGGGACTTGGATCAGGACTGAGCTCAAAAGGGGATTTGGATTACCGCTCGGTGGACCGGTTGGATTATGGCTCGTTGACGAGTCCCTCATCTTTGCTCTCGCTCAACTCCATTGATAATTATGACTATGATAAGCCAGACCTCGATATGGGGCACAGTCCAAAACGCCAGAAGTTACTGATTTCCCTGGCCCATGAGTACCTGTCGATATTTGATGAGGTTCTCTGCGATGGCTTCTCCTAGACCATGATATCCACGATCCCCTGATCCACGACCGACTCCGATTTGTACTTAATGCCAACCTAATAATGATCACAGTAGCTCTCTCCAGCAACTACTTCGCCCACTCCTCCTACCACCACTGCTCCTACCGCCACTTCTTCTTCTGACCACTGGATCGTCTAGGCAATTTGTAGAGTTCCCATTCCACAACGACCTTGTAATCAGTGACCTCAAAGTGCTTGAGGAACTCCTCTGAACCCAAGTTAGACTTAACCAAATCTGGAATAGTAATGTGGTGCTCAGCCCAACTCAATAGATCATCCCAATCCAATTCTTCCAATTTCTTCTGGTCATCAGATGCAAAGCAAAAGTCACTAACACCGAACTTCAAGTTCTTGGACAATTCACTGGATGTAGGCTCGGACGCTTTTTCTTTTTTGGAGCCCAAAGGTTCGGTCTTTCCCAAGGACTTGATGTAAGGACTTGATGTAAGGACTTGATGTAAGGACTTGATGTAAGGACTTGGTGACATACCTCAAGAGATCATCTTTTTCCTGGCCCTTTTCGAAAACCTCTTTTTTCACCGTACCTTTCGAACCCAATCTTTAGACGGAGGCTTATTTCTTTGGTCCAATTCTGTGGGCACGTGCCATGACTTGCGAGTCAAGCTTGTGGGTTCCAGTCCGAGTGGAACATATTCACAGTAACATTCATAGACAGTCATCAAGTTGATATCCAAACCACCAGGTCTAGTGGACCGAAGGATACCGAAGGATACCGAAATCCTTAAAGAAAAAAACCGCCCCTCTCACAAACAGACTCTAGCAGCGCATTCAGGCCAAAGCAAACCTTTGAATATTGGAAATCTCAAAGCTTCGTAACAACAAGGCTTCTCTACCATTTGCAACCCCATGTTCCCACCCACCAAGTCATATAGTTTGGATCTCAAAAAGGACAAAAAAGAAAAGGAAATTGATCTTCTTCAAGTGTATCACGGGGAATTTCCATTTTCCAGAATCATCCACTATATGGTCTGGAGCTGAAAACAGATTCAATATTGTGACAATCCTAAATCATAAATCTGAACGATTGCCTCATATTAGAATGTACTACATTTGGGAGTTTTGTAGTGCCGATCCAACCAAGCGTTCAATTAAGGGTCCAACCAAGGGTCCAATCAAGCTCCAATCAAGCATCCAATTAAGCGTCCAATAAAGCATCTAATCAAGCGTCCAATAAAGCATCCAATTAAGCGTCAAACAGGGAGGACATGAACTGGTATGAATTTCTGTTGATGGTAAAAGAAAACTGGTTCCAGGAAATAGGGCTCTATTTATATTCTTTGTTCGCAACAACCCCCTCATTTGCCACCACTCTGATTTACAGCCACCACTCTCTGATTTTTACAGCCACCACTCTGTGATTTTTACAGCCATCCGCGCACCGCAACATATAAGAACAGAAACCCCCCCCCCATCATTGAGACCATTTTTTAACCCACCTCTAGGCTACTCACTAAGCCATTATTTATACTCACTAGGTCATTATTTATACTCACTAGGTCATTACTTATACCATTGATTAAACCAGCAGTTCCATGCTATCATGATATATGTACAAAAGCAAATTGCTAGAGTGTATGAATTGATATCTGAAGATATGATTGGTTAGAAGAAATGATTGGTTTAATGATATAATTGGTTTGAAGATATGATTGGTTTAATGATATGATTGGTTGGAAGATATGATTGGTTTAATGATATGATTTGTTTGAAGATATGATTGGTTGGAAGACTTTGTTTGGGGTTAAGTGTCTTGGTTTGAAGACCTTGTTTGGAGGATTATGTTGATTGATATGTTTAATTTTGTTAGTGTGGTTTGAATCGTTTTACCGTGCTGGTATGAACCATTTTTGTCTTGTTGGTTTGAACCATTTGGCCATGTCGGTTTGAATAATTTTGCAAAACACTGTGAACTAATAGTGAATTAATAGTGAGCTTACAAGTGATTTTCAACCTTCTCTAGGGTCATTTTTTTGATTTTTTGATTTACAGTGTTTTTTTTTTTCAAAATTGTTTAAACCAGTCTCCAGATTTAAGAAATCACAATATTGAATTCTAATGAAGATTGGTGTGAAACATTACGCCTTTTGGTTTGAACCACTCTGTGAATGGGGTACGATACTTCTTTTAAATCATTGGTTTATTTATTTTTGCTAGTTCTGGTTCCAAACATTTTGCACCCCTGGTTTGAATAGTTGCAAAAACACTTTATTGATTTATTGATTTATTGATTTATTGATTTATTGATTTATTGATTTATTGATATTTTAGTGTATCTCTGATTTTGAATAGAGCACACTTGAGTTTTTTCTATTTATTCTTCGCACTTTGGACCAATGACTGCGAAGCGACTGCAAAATCCATACCAACAACGAATAAATCCAATATGATTCATTATCCACTCAAAAAAAAAAAAGTTCCTTTTCTAACTGAGTCCTTTATATAAGAAATATTGTGAAATCCTACTCTTTAAACATATTGAGTCTGGAATGGTTAGTGGTGTTCGTTAAGAACTGTGAGTGAGTGAGTGTGTGTGTGCATGTACGGGTTTAAGAAGGATGGGCTTGAAAAAGGATGGGCTTGAAGAAATGGGTGCGAAGGTACGGATGTGATGGTGAGTGGTTATATATATATATATATATAAATTTGCTAAAGCACGAGAACCTGCATATAAGTGCCGCCGGACCCGATCCCCGGGTCTTTCGGCGCGCGCATTACTCCCGGTTCCAGGTCATGCTTTAGCTCCACGCACTCAACCCCCCCTATTCCTTTATTCTTCCACGTCTTGGCAGCCCAATCCGGCGATTTCCATCCAATCATTTTGCTCCGTTTTTTTTTGGTACCGCCTTCCGAATACAGTAAAGGTCGCGAGCCCGGTACTGCACCTAGTCCTTATTGGTTTTTTTTTTTGGCTCATTGGTTCTTCGTTTGTTCCATTACGTCATCTACGTGTCTTCTGTTTCTCTCGGCGCCAGATCGTTCTTGATCTGCTGTGATTAGCCTGAAACGATACTCAGTGATTTCTTGGATTTCTTGGATTTCAAAGGGATTTTGAAACTGCTCTGAATCCAAAGTTACAGTGAAATCGTCAATTTTGGCCTCGTCTAAAGTGAAACAATCAAATATCTTGAAACATCACTGAAACATCTCTGAAACGTCACTGAAACATCACTGAAACATTTCTGAAACATCACTGGAACGTCTCTGAAACATTTCTGAAACGGCCTTCAACAGGAAATTCAAATTTACCTCGACCTTTAGTATATTCAAGACTTGGATTTGAAATTGGACGTGTTCTTTGTTTTAAAAACTAAGATTTTGATCTCAATATCCAATAACGTCACCACATCCAACCTCGTTTTCTAAACAGCATTTCCTGGTGTATACCTTTGGTGATTTTTAGGTCTGACCAGTTTTAGTCCTTGGTTTAGTCCTCAGTTCTATTCCTCAGTTTTAGTCATGCCGGCATTACGCAACTTGGCAGCGCTTCGGCGTAATATCAGCAACCGAATCCGTCAGGCTCTTCAGGAACTCCAGGAGAGTTTGCGCAATTTGGACCGGTCTCCGGTTCCTCAGAGAGTCCCCGTGGGTCGTGGATCTAGGCCTCGCTTGACAGGTCCACAATATGGAAATGTGAGCCGGATCCAAGGATCCAGAATGGTACAGAATCAGTTCCAGACGTTCCACAACTTCCAAACGTTCCAGAGTCAGTTCCAAGTCCGTTTTTATTCGCAGAATCACTCACAAAGCCAGTTCTTCCAAAGCGGGTTCTTCAAGAATCAATTCTTCAAAAACCAATTCTTCAAGAGTGGGTTCTTCCAAAGGCCTTTTTTCCAGGGCCAATTCAACCGGGGGTTTTGTACGCCTAGGTGCAACTTCAACCAGTGGAAATGGCGCCCTAATCAGGTACACAGTTTCTCTCACCGCACGCAGTTCCGCCTGAAACTGTTCGGCTCGTTCTACAGGGCTCCTACGCTAACAGAGCTCTTAAAAAAGAAAATGGGGATTCACGAGGACGGTTTCTCCAATCTGAATAGAAGCCCCGTGTCCACCGCTATTCAGAATAGTATGCCTGCATCTATCCGGCTCAATGTACTGTTAACGGAGAAGTTTCATAATATCGTGATGGACTTGGCCCGGGCTCCGACCTGTACTGGGTGCTACGTTGATTTTTCCCTTGAACCCAAACTTTTTATTCCTTCTGCAACGGTTCTCCATGCTGATATCCTACAGGAGATGATGGATAACCTTAAACGGTTTGAGCGTCACGTGGCAGACTTACAAACGGACCTTGCTCGGCTTAGTGAACTCGGCGAGTTGCCCTTGAAGTATGTACAGGCCGAAAGAGTGGTACGGGTGTTTTTCCCCAACTGTGATCGAGACCAAGTGGAACGGTTATTAATGGAGAAGAATATAAAAAGTGGAGTGGTGCACGAGGATGCAGGACAAGCCCATCTTGAGGCACTGTCTTCGATCCTGGAGTTTGATATCTTGAGCAGCTGCGGGTCAGTGTCGGAAAGTGCAAGCTCTGTGTCGGAGTCAGACATTTTGTCCTGGGAAAGCGACATGATATCGGAGAGTCTCGTGCATGTGGAGCCCATTTCGTCGCTGGACCACGTGGACATTGTTGATTCATGGGCATACTAACTCAATGGGTCTGAAGGTTTCTCAAGCCTAGTCAGATTGTCTTCTAGGTCTAGTCCAGTCAACTCAATGCATTGTCTACTGTCAATGATATACTGTCCATGATGAACTGCCCATGATGTACTGTCCATGATATACTGTCCATGATATACTGTCCATGATATACTGTCCATGATATACTGTCAATGATATACTGTCCATGATGAACTGCCCATGATGTACTGTCCATGCTACTACTTACTGACTCTACTGGATCTATTAGTCTTTTCTAGCTCTAGTTCTACTGATAATGGATCTACTAGTACTGGACATTGGTTCCAGTCAGCACTTGTCTGCTAAGGCTTTACATTGAAGATTGTCCAGTGAAGCTCTAGCCCCATCCATCTCTAGTTCTAACACTAGTTCTAGTTCTCCTTTGATTCTAACATAAATATTGAACATACGTGACCATTAAAATATACACACCCAAATGATATCATTACACCATGTACTTCAATTCCTTAACGACAGCGACACCAGGTCTTTACTGTAAGAGACCAGCGTCATAGTCTCTTTAAGATGTGTAAATGCCCTCTATGAGGAGTATCCCAGAAATACATATCTATATACAACCCTATATACAACCCTATATACAACCCTATATATCTCTATACATCTATATACAAATGAATCTGATAATATTGGTCGATAATGACTTTGTTTATATTGAGGTGGACCTTCACATGACCAAAGTGTCGTGTGTATTGCAATAGTTACAGCGTTTTTCAAAACTATTCAAACTAGGGGGCCAACAAGTTTGGCCAAGAATTAGTCAAAATAGACAACCCAGTAATTCAAAAAGGGTCGTACTCTTTCACAGAGTCTTCCAAACCAAATGACATAACGTTTCAAACACCAACTAAATCAGAATTCAATATTCTGAGCTCTTAAACCTGGAGACTAGTTTGAATGATTATGAAAAACACTGTAATTCATACAATGTAATTCATACAATATAATTCATACAATATAATTCATACAATATAATTCATACAATATAATTCATACAATACAATTCATACAATATAATTCATACAATATTAATTCATACAGTAGTATGAAGAATAAATTGTAATAGTGGCTTTATCTTATATAAAGACCTGCTTTATTTCATACGAGGTGTTATAAGTAAATATAGATAAAAATTATAGATCCACAATAGAAAGAACATTACGTATACAGTGTTATTCGAAACGATTCAGACCAGCGCGATAAAACGATTCAGACCTACGACAAAACGATTAGACCTACGACAAAACGATTAGACCTACGACAAAACGATTTAGACCTTCGCGACAGAATGATTCGGACCACACTAGCAAAATTAAACCAACCAATAATTCACAAAGTTTCGTACCCCTTAGTATATCCTTTCAAACCAAATAGCGTAATGTTTCTCACACCAACTTTCATTGGATTCCAATATTCTGAAATCTTAAATCTTAAATCTGGAGGATTGCTATAATATACAGTGTTTTTTGAAACTATTCAAATCAGCGCAGTCAAATGGTTCAAACCACACTAAGCAAAATTAAACAACCCAATAGTTCGACAACTTAATGTTTTTGATATTTAATAAAGGTTTCACATAATATAAATAGGTTGTTTAAAATACTTGATACTTACCACCATTTTTAAGTCGTAAGTATGGACCCAAACTTTAATTATTGGTCTCCTTAATATTGCTAATTTGGTTTGAAACATATACATTTGAAACATATACAGTGTTTTTCATAATCATTCAAACTAGTCTCCAGGTTTAAGAGCTCAGCATTTTGAACACTCTGATGAAAGTCGGTGTGAAACACTACGCAATTTGGCTTGTAACACTGTGTGAAGGAGAACAAACCTTTTTTGAGTTATTAAATTGTTTAATTTTGGTAGTTCTGGCTCCAAGCATTTAGCCACCTGGTTTGAATAGTTTTGAAAAGCACTGTATATATTGTCGCACTGGTGTGAATAGTATTCAAAAAGATTGTATGTACTGCATTTGGGAGTCTTGTAATACGAAACAGAAACTGAATTGGTTTTTCCAAGTTGTTATCCTATATACAACAGCTTGGCAGGGGCTATGTAATAAATAGCTAATTATTGGTTTGTTTAATTTTGCTAGTGTGGTCTGAATCGTTTCGAATAACACTGTACAGTCTTTTTCAAAGCTACTCAAACCAGTGCGACAATATGATACAAACCACACTTGGCATTCTTAAACAACCCAATAATTCAAAGAGTTTCGCACCCCATTTACAGTGTTTTCCAAAATCATTCAAACCACAACCACATTAGCAAATTTAAACAAACCAATACACATAATCCCCCACCTCCAAGAAAAAAAAAAGGATACCAGTTCATGTTCCGTCCCTGTTTGACTCTTGATTGGTACTACAACAGTCCCTGATTTGAAAGTCTGTTCCGTACAATGGGCCGGGGTAGAAGGGTGAGTAAGAGGCTGAGTAACGATAGCCATTGTATCAGGCAGAGAGGTTTCATAATATCCCCTTAGGTTGGGATCTACCCATGGTGGGTCTGACAGTAACACTGAGGCAGGTGACACTGAGGCAGGTGAAACTGAGGCAGGTAGTTGTTGTATAGACAGTAGTCGACAGTAACATAGAGTAAGGAATCGTATAATCGTACTTCACGTCGTTACACGTAAACCCGTCTCGATATGAGTTTACATACAACATACGTCAGATGAGAGAAGGCAAAGTCGCTGTGATTACAGGCATAAACTCAAACCTAGGCATTTATATCTTATACCGTCTTGGACAAAAAAAAACCAGCAGCTCAAAGCAGCCAAAATGTGGATAATCAGAAATTTAGTCAGTTGGCTATCATTGAGCCGGACGAAAAGGACGATGAGAAAGAGTCTGGTGAGAAAGAGTCTGGTGAGAAAGAGTCTGGTGAGAAAGAGTCTGGTGAGAAAGAGTCTGGTGAGAAAGAGTCTGGTGAGAGTGCTGCGGATGATATGTAGTCGTTCACTGCACCTATATATATCTATGTATATTTATGTCACGTGGGGCTTAAGGAATTATGAAATTATGGGGATTCCAACCTCTCAAAACATCACAATCGTGGTCACCTCTCGTATACTTCCTCGCATCAAAGAAGTTATCACTTGACATCATGCACCGGAAATTGGCCGCACGGGGTTCTTGGAGTTTGATTACCTCCTAGTGCATTTTACCAACATGGTGTGTATGCTTGGCACTTTCCACGAACTAAAGAAGAAATTCTCTCACATAGATTTTGTATTCATCAATGCTGCACAGGGATGCTACAACGGAATCAACTGGTCCCAACCCTTTAATTTATAAACAGTACATAGACAGATTTACAGATTTACAGATTTACAGATAGACATGTATAGTTATGTTCTTCAATACATTTATGCGTAACGTCGCATATTCGTTGATGGTTAGAAACCGGAGTGGCTTATATAACTTTGAGAGAAACATGGATTCGAAAACTCTCCACCAGAACAATAGGATGTATTATTCTGGAATGTTCAAAAGCACATTATTATAGGAAGTATACTAAGGGCGAAACGCAGTATCACCATTGTAACAATATTCGGGGACTGAGAGGTTTCATAATACCTTCATAGCAAGGGCCCTGTCTATGATAAATCTAACAAAAATCATAAACATAAACATAAAAGAACCTTCAACCGAGCTAGGACGAAAAAGTATAAGGGGTTCCATTTTTCACATTGCTTTTTTTATGTTGAATAATTGCTAAGGAATCATCCAGGGTTTTGAATAAGTTATCCATACATTCAGACAGACATTCAAACAGACATTTAGACATTTAGACTCTCGCTTCTAACAGAAAACCGTTTTTTTGGTCGTTAAAAAATTTTAGGAAGTCGTTAGGTGATACTTTGTCAATTATTAAACGGCTTAATTTTGTTAGTCTGGTTTCAACTATATTGCCGCATTGGTCTGAATAGTGTTGAAAAAGACTGTATATACTTTGTACTGGTTTTATCTTAACTTGATAGTCCACTTATTGAATTTGTTTTTATACACTTGGAAGAATTCGTATCCAAAAGACAGAATGATAGAATAGACGGATGAAAGTAATGAACTATCAAACCCAAAGTCTCCATATAAATCCTTCTCGCCATTCCCTTCATTCCATTTCTGGTCACTTTTCTCTCCTCCCTCAGTCTCCTTCCCCTCAGTCACTCCACCTTCTTTCTCTCCACTTCATTTTCTGCTCCCTCTTTTCCATTCGCCTTATACTTCTCTTGGTCAAGTTTGTTTGCTCCATCATTTACTCTTGACTCTACCTCCTGAGATCTCGTCCTCCTGAGATCTTGTCCTCCTGAGATCTCGTCCCCCTGAGATCTCGTCCCCCTGAGATCTTTCTTCCTCCTCGTCCTCCTCAGATCCCTGCTCAGATCCCTCGTCGGTCTCTTCGTCGTTGTCGTCGTTGTCGTCGTTTTCTTAATTACTTACTATGATTTATTCAATTAGAAGACGTAATAATGAGTTGTATAACAGAAAACCAAGTGAGCAGTTGGTGTACCTATGACAGCAGTCATATTCGGTATATTGACTAGATGCTTTGAATGATGTATTGGGTTTGGAAGTAGTTAACTAGGTAGTTAGTTAATAAAGGTAGTTAAGTAGATGAACAGTAAGACCCCATTTGCTCTCCATACATCGTCGGATAGACTTTGTATAGACAATTAATATAGACATTTTGTATAGACGTATTGGTGCTAGAGTAACAATGGTGGTAGTTTCTCAATTAGGTCGAAGCTACGGCACTGAGGCAGGAAGCTGTTGTATAGACAATTAACATAGACAGTACACATAGACAGTTGAATAGACAGTTAATATAGACAGTATACATAGACAGTATACATGGACAGTTATTATAGACAATTAATATAGACAGTTAAATAGACAGTTAATATAGACAGTTAAATAGACAGTTAAATAGACACTTAATATAGACACTTAATATAGAAGGTGTATACATAGTAATCATCAGTACCATAGCGTAATAGATATTTTATAGAAGGTGTATACTTGCATATCTCAACTAAGGGGGGAAGTAAAAATAAGGCAGCAGGAGACAGTGAGGAGGAGACAATAGGGAGGAGACAGTGAGCAGGAGGACACAGGCTGAGGCTATGGTGTGTGGGGCAAGTCGCGCGCCTGCATGGGCCAACGTGTAGGTGTTCACGTCAGCAGAGTGCAAAGCTTGGTAGAACATGGGTAAGAAACAACGGAAAGCCAAGAAACAGGTTCAGGGCCAGGGCCAGGGCCAGAGCCAGGGTGGACCCGAGGCAATGGTGAAAAAGGGAAATGATGAACGTGCTGGTGATATATCTCCGGATTCCACAGACCAATCTCCTCTCCCTTCCACCACCTCCTCCAGTTCCCACCTTATGGAGCACGAATCAGAGTCTCACAATGAATCAGAAATTGAACCTATTGAATCAGAAATTGAGCCTATTGAATCAGAAATTGAACCTATTGAATCAGAAATTGAGCCTATTCAAGCAGAAATTGAGCCAGAAATTGAGCCTATTGAATCAGAATTTGATGATTTCGAGGATTGTCAGGATTACACAGTCACTGAAGACACTGAAATTAATTCTGGTGCTGGTACTGATAATAGTACTGCTATTAAGGAGACCAATGATCATGGTGAGACTAGTATAGTCAATGCCACTAATGATACTGGTATTAAGAATGATACTAAGACTGATACTAATACTGATACTAATACTGGTGATGGTATTAGTGATGAGTCTGTTGCTCATGATACTGCTACTGCTACTGATGCTATTACTGCTACTACTACTGATGCTACTACTGATGCTACTACTGATGCTACTGCTACTACTACTGGGTATTCAGATAATCACTCTGAGACTGGAGCGAATATGAATAGTGATGTCGATCCTTCTACTCCAGCACCTCATACTTCAGAACCCTCTACGCCTGCTGCTTCCGCTGTTGCTTCCGCTGCACGAAGTGAAAGTCAATTTTCCAGAGCAGAGTCCCTTTTGGAGGCTCGTCGTTCTGTCATATCTGTCAAGTTCGACCACAAGGACCTCAGTCAGCAACAGGCCATCACATCCGGACTGGAGTCCATCAAAAACACCTTCCGTGATATCAAAAATACCATCGGAAACCTTCCGCCCGAACTCTTTGGCTCCGAGCCCATCGATTGGGATTTCTGGGCCCGCACCGTGGAGGATTACCATGAGGTCGTACTCAACCACCAAGACCAGCTCTTGGCCTCCGTGGCGGCAGGTATCCCCAAGCAGATCCGTGGTATAATCTGGCAACTTGTGGCCCAGTCCAAGAACCTCCATCTCGAGGAATTGTATTTACACCTCAAGACCGAACCTTCAGCGCATGAAAAGGCCATCAAGCGAGACTTGACCCGGACCTCGTTTTATGCCAGCATTGAATCCGCCAATAAGACAAACGAGCTCTATAATGTGATTGCCGCATATTCCAACTTCGACCCAGACGTGGGTTATACACAGGGCATGGTATTCATCGTGGTGCCATTGATCATGAACATGACAGAGGCAGAGTGCTTCTGTCTTTTGGTGACCCTCATGAAGGAGTATGGACTTCGCCAATTGTTCTCTCCCGAGATGCGGGGCTTGCATTTGCTCTTGTACCAGTATGACCGGCTCTTGGAACAGAACCTGGCCTTGCTCTATAATCACATGTGCATGCAGGGCATCCAGCTGTCGATGTACGCCAGCCAATGGTTCTTGACGTTTTTCAGCTATAAGTTTCCTCTTGATGTGGTGCTCCGTATATTCGATATGATCATCACCCAAGGTGTGGAGGCTGTGCTCCGGTTGGGCCTCAACTTGGTGCTCCGAAACGAAGACCACCTCTTGCGCCTCTCATTCGACTCCTTGTTGGAATTTCTCAAAACAAGCTTGTTTGATGTGTATACGAGCGATGAGGAGGAAGTGCAAGAGAACAAGAGGTTTTCACTTCTCTCGCTTAAGGCAGCACAGAAAAAGACTGACTACCGCTTGGACGCTTTCATAACCGACCTGATGCTGGTGGTGGTCAACCCACGGGAATTAGCGGAGTTTTCTGCGGAGTTCGACCAGATCTTGGCCCTTGATGTGAGCCGCACAGAGGAGATCGCCGGTGTCGGTGCCCATAATGCTGAACTCCGGCAACAGCTCCAGGATGTCGAGCTCCAGTATACTGAGTTGGACCTTTCACATCTGGAGCACGTGCTGCTGTTGGTGGCAGTCAAAGTGAAGCTTCCGGAGATCGTCAACGAGATCACGGATTTGCGGGAGGCCGTCACGGTCTTGGAAGCCAAAATCCAGGCCCTCGACTGTGCCACCACAGATCTTCTCCCGCAGGATATCGAGGCGGAGATCCAGTCGTTGTTGGGAAAAAACGCCATAGAAACAGAGCGGTTTGCTGCACTAGATGAGGAGTTCAACCAATTGACTCTTGAGGAGGAGAAGTTGGACGAGGCGTTGAAGGCGAACAAAAAATGGTTTTGGTAAAGCAAAAACAAAAAAAAAAAGAAAAAAAAAGAATTATAAAACAACATAAGTTGAGGATTGGCTTTCAAATGGGGGGTATGATGGGATTGGGTTTCACAATGTGAGTGGATCTGGAGGGTAGATGGATAAATGGGTGCAAAGTCCGTCCATGAAGTTAATGGTTAATTGGGTTGGGGTAATTGTTCTGTGGTCAACCAATTTGAAGGCTAACAAGAACTGTGCCAAAGATTTGGTGCAAGATTCATGGGAGGTACGGGATCTTGGTCCACCTAAGGATAATCGGATATTCTCTTGAACAACTCAAAAGGTCAATATCACCAAGGAGTCCAAGAGTCTCATGACTTTACTAAAGTCGTGCAAATGATCTTTTTATCTCCCTTGACTTATTTACTGTTCAGTGCAGTATCTGTTCAGTGCAGTATCTGTTCAGTGCAGTATAAAACTCCATGCACGTGACAATGCCTGTTTATTCATATCTATGCATCTGATCCATTGGTATCAGTCAACAGTTAAAGTATTCAATGGTATTGAATGAGTAGTCAAGAAGCGTAGGACATTGGTTAGCCTGCAGTTATAGTTTCCAGCTGCTTGAAGAAAGGTAGAAGGAACTTTATGATTCTTGTTCATGAAAATGATTTCGAAGAATATAATTTTGTCTAATTAATGACTGTCTGATAAATGAAAACCCCTATAATACCTTTGAAAATACCCCTGTTCCTGCACATAAGACGGTTTTGGTGGGGTTCGTACCCCCATATTATTCTATCCACCACTCAAGGTATTCTTTAAGTACTCACCATCTATTTGTTAATTCACAAATCGCTTAGCCAGATATTCACAATTCATCTATAAATCATGATCACTTTCCTGGTCGTATCGTTGATTGTATTGTTGGGTGTATGTTGGAAGTTCAAGATTCTGTCGAGACAAAACGATTTCCGTATTAGGCAATTCTATATCTAAATCTGCACCGGAAAAAATTAGGAACCAAAGCAGAAACCATTGGAAGTACCACTGAAAATACCACTGAAAGTACCACAGGAAGTACCACAGGAAGTACCATTGGAAGTACCACTGGAAATACTATTGGAAGTACCACTGGAAATACTATTGGAAGTACCACAGGAAGTACCACAGGAAGTACCATCATCCGTGGTTATGGCTTTATCAAGTTATGGCCAAGTGGTGTATTTCAGCCTCAAAATACACCTCCTTGAAATCCCTGGAAGAAAAAGAGACAGGGGAAATAGGGTTTCTTATATAGTATTCCCCCCGCTTTTGTGTGCATAATTTGCCACCATTCTGAAACAAGGGGGGGGTAAGAGATTTGCTGCAAAAAAAAAAAAAAGAAAAAGAAAAAAAAGGTATATAAGTTCGCATGCTTCCCCTCATACTGCGAGCACCTATATTTTCTTCATTACGAGCTCACACGATTTTTTTGGTTCATTGAGATTATCTTTGCTACTTCAATTTTACTTGTTTAGAATGTTTAAATAGTCTAGACCATGTTAAACGCCAAGTATGCCACTTGGATTAGGGGGTATTGGTGGGGAATCTTGTTTTTGGAGCTTTGGCTTTGGATGCAGGATACTCTCTGGATGGCTGCCGCTTTACAAATGTTTTAAGAACAAGCTTTGATACTACATTCTATGAACTTCTTTTTGGAGATAAAGATCTTCAAAGGCTTTCAAGAAAGTGCTAAGATGTTAAGACACTACTGTCGCCGGTGTAACTGATCACTCGTTCAATGAGAGAATTACCGAGAGAAAAATTCAAAACATACGAAAAATACAAAACATACTCAGAAAAGAAACTATTAAGTGGAGGAAATACCAAAAGAGAGAAACATTGTGATATTATTGAAAAGTAACGTGTTACAGGATAACTATGTTGATACTGAGATACTGAGGGAGCGAAATACTCAAGGGGAAATATATCAAAGCACTTTACACTGCTGCTTGTTGGCAAGCTTAATACCTAACCGGTACTTTATTCATTGATGATTCCTTAAAAAGAGGAGGGGTGCTGTTTTTTTAGTGATTGGAGAGAAAACTTTGGCCTCGAAAACTCTTAACTGGATTAAGGGTGATGACCTTTCTGGCACATCCGAAAGGTCGGAATGTTACTTCGAATGGTGGCCATTTCAAATCCTTTATAATGACCATCATAGTACTACACACAATGATGGCTCAACTATTGTTAGGATCCTAAGGCCTAGGCTTCATAATACCTCTATGGGCGGGGCCGTAACTATAGTGGATCTATAACAGTCTAAGCTGTACTACCCTGGTCATCTGGTATGTTCTGCTTGGTGCTATGGACTACGGCTTTGGGACCTTGTTGGATTTTTGGTCTGGAGTACCCTTTATTACCCACAAAAAATCGGAGTTGGGATGAAGATAGATGATTTGAGTTTAAGGATTCATCATATGAATTTATCTGACTAGTAGTCCTTGCTCTCATCCATTGAGGGTTGGAGAGTACCAAAAGTGTCAGTGGGTCTGGTACTAAAAGATATGTCTATGTCTTTCCAAAAAGACTTTATCGACTCATTCAATATAGAGACAAAGATGAAGTTTGCGTCTTATATATCGAGTTATTTATCTTCAACTGGATAACCTACTCAGGAAGAATAAGCTAGCCAGAAAGAACAAGTTAATCAGGAAAAATACTGCCACTCAGTTTATCAGGGGGATACAGTTTACCAGGGGAATAAGCTGATCGGAAGAATAGTCGGTAAGGTATTAAGGCTTATTGGGATGGCAATTGGCCATGAGGACAGCTTGATCATTCTCAAAATGTTCATTGATCGAACTGGCTATGGTTTGCTTTGTGTTGAGACTTAATACCAATGAGATCCAAAAGTTCCTGTCAGTGACCTATCTATATTGCTGAGACGCTTCATTTAGAGAACATGGTCTTCGTTGAGTGTATGGTCCGGTATATAACATAGGACCAGATACCGGATCTGATACTAACAGTTAGTGACTATGTGCCGGAGAGAGAGAATACAGAATTAGTTGAGATTCTAGATGATCTTAGCATGAGGGAAAAGGATACAGCAACTGATATTACATGGTTAGTTGGTGGAGAGCGAGGAGAATACACCCAGTCATATTATACGCAGGATACCGGGATCACTCTGCAGGATATACAATTGTTTAAAGTCTGAGGAATAACATTGCTACTGAGTTCGGTTCTGATATATATTAAGGAAGAGGGGATACTATTGGTTTGGGGGAGGGGGAGGGGGATGGGGGAATTACCTGCATGTACCAGCAAATAATGCTTATATGCAGTTCCACCAAAAAAATCTTTCTTAACCGAATCAGTTCACAGACCCAATATCACATGAGTCTTATCTGCAATACAACATTAACTGGAAAGAATGTCATCAGAATATCGGGACCTCTAGTGACCTGGAAGTACTGATGTACTAATTTTCTTTATGGGTGTTCCTGCATATGGGCTAGGGCGCGGGCCCTAAAGGCTCATCAAGAGGGCGCACCAAAAACTTTTTTTTCCACCTCCACTACAACTACAACCATGGCTAGAGGACCTAAGAAGCACCTTAAGAGATTGGCAGCCCCATCCCACTGGATGTTGGACAAATTGTCCGGCACCTACGCCCCAAGACCCTCTGCTGGTCCTCACAAGTTGAGAGAGTGCTTGCCTTTGATCGTGTTCTTGAGAAACAGATTGAAGTACGCCTTGAACGGTAGAGAGGTTAAGGCTATCTTGATGCAAGAGCACGTCAAGGTTGATGGTAAGGTCAGAACTGACTCTACCTACCCAGCCGGTTTCATGGATGTGATTACCTTGGAAGCCACCAACGAGAACTTCAGATTGGTGTACGATGTTAAGGGTAGATTCACTGTCCACAGAATCACTTCTGAAGAGGCCAGCTACAAGTTGGGTAAGGTTAAGAAGATTGCCTTGGGTAAGAGAGGTATCCCATACGCCGTTACCCACGACGGTAGAACCATCAGATTCCCAGACCCATTGATCAGAGCCAACGACACTGTTAAGATTGACTTGGCCACAGGTAAGATCACTGACTTCATCAAGTTCGAGACTGGTAAGTTGGTCATGGTTACCGGTGGTAAGAACATGGGACGTGCTGGTGTGATTGTGCACAGAGAGAAGCACGAGGGAGGCTTTGACTTGGTCCACATCAAGGATGCTTTGGACAACACCTTCGTCACCAGACAATCTAACGTGTTTGTCATTGGTACCGAACAAGGTAAGCCATACATCTCGTTGCCAAAGGGTAAGGGTATTAAGTTGTCCATTACCGAGGAGCGTGACAAGAGAAGACAAGACCAGGGCTTGTACGCTTAAGTCAATTAAGTGAAATTTATGTGAACGAGGCCACGGTCCACGAGGTCACGTTTCTATTACTTTAGTCCAATTTTAATCTTCAATCCAGCTCATATGTAGATTCGCAAAAAAAAAAAAGTGATTATGATTAGTAAATACCATTTCAGTCTTATCGTACAATACGATGGACTGATTATGGACTATAAAGTCCTGCACAAGTCCACCCAAGGTTCTAACGATATACTGAAATTGGCTCTAGGTGACTAGACTGACTGGAGTCTTGGAGTCTTGGAGTCTTGGAGTCTTAAACCCATTCTTCATCATTGAAGTCTAATCCGAATTTGTGCTTTACTAAATCGTATAGTCTATTGGGTATATCTAGACATTTCTTGATACTCAATTCCGTGCACTTTTGGTGTGGGGGATGGAATTACTTAATGTATAAAGGGTAATAATGAAATCCTTCTTAATTGAATACTGTTATGTTCTTCTAATACATTTATGCCTAACTTCTTATATTCGTTGATGAATCCTCAAGAGAGGCCCCGAAATGGTTTATATACTTTTGAGAGAAACGTGTGACCGAAAAAGTCTCCACCAGAACAATGGGAAGTATTGTTTTGGAATATTCGAGAGAGACCATTATAATACTTTTTAAGATAATGGCATGTCCATTGTAACAATATTCGAACTGAGAGGTTTCATAATATCTCAATAGGTAGGGCACTACATATGGTGGATCTAACAAACGCAATATAATACGACAATACAGTAGGGTAGAGTGGTATAGAGTTGGGTGAGGTAGTAGTAGAGTAATAGAGTAGTAGAGTAGTAGAGTAGTAGAGTACAGTATAGTAGTATAGTAGAGTAGTAGAGTAGTATAGTAGAGTAGTAGAGTACAGTAGTAGAGTACAGTAGTATAGTATAGTATAGTATAGTATAGTATAGTATAGTATAGTATAGTATAGTATAGTATAGTATAGTATAGTATAGTATAGTATACACTGTCTTTCAAAACTATTCAAACCAGGTGGTTAAATGTTTGGAACCAGAACTACCAAAATTAAACAAACCAATAACTCAAAAAAAAGTTTGTTCTCCTTCACACAGTGTTACAAAACAAATGGTGGAATGTTTCACACTAACTTTCATAAGAGTTCAATATTCCGAGCTAAAAAACCTGGAGACTAGTTTGAATGATTATGAAAAACAATGTAGTAGTATAGTAGTAAAGTAGTATATTAGTATAGTAGTATAGTAGTATAGTAGTATAGTAGTATAGTAGAGTAGAGTACAGTAGTAAAGTATAGTATAGTAGTATAGTAGTATAGTAGTAGAGTAGTATAGTAGTATAGTAGTATAGTAGTATAGTAGTATAGTAATAGAGTAGTAGAGTAGTAGAGTACAGTAGTAGAGTATAGTATAGTAGTATAGTAGTACACTAACATAGTATAGTAGAGTATAGTAGAGTGGAGTATAGTATAGTATAGTAGTATAGTAGTATAGTATGGTAGTAGTATGGTAGTTGTTATGTTCTTTTAATACATTTATGCCTAACTTCTTTTATTCGTTGATGGTTCCTCAAGAGAGGAATCGGAGTGGCTTATATACCTTTGAGAGAAACGTGTGTCCGAAAAACTCTCCACCAGAACAATGGGAAGCATTATTTTAAAATGTTCGATAGAGGCCATCGGAGCGCTTCGTGCATAGATGGCCAAACGCCGTATCACCTTTGTAACAATCAGACTGAGAGGCTTCATAATACCTTCATAGGCAGGGCCCTGCCTATGGTGGATCTAACAGTAGTAGAGTAGTAGAGTATAGTAGTAGTAAAGTAGTACAGTAGTAAAGCAGTAGAGTAGTACAGTAGTAAAGCAGTAGAGTAGTATAGCAGTATAGCAGTAGAGTACAGTGATAAGTTGTTATATACATGATAACAAGGAAATTCAGTTCAGAATCGTTAGTTCCATTAGTCCGTAAGTTCCGCTAGTTCTGACCATTGATTGGTACTGCGGCAAACCTCCCAAATATAATTCATCTGAGATAATAGTCCAGATAGACGATTTCCAGAATAATGGATTGTACGAAACTCCTTTAGAATTATTAAGTTGAAAGATTATGCAAACAGAATGCTTGATAGTTTATTTCATGGTCAATGTTATGTTCTTTATAACGTAAGTTGCCTTAAACTTGTATTCGTTGATGGTACCTTAAATAGAGGCCCCGAAATGGTTTATATACTTTTGAGAGAAATGTGTGACCGAAAACCTCTCCACCAGAACAATAGGAAGTATTGTTTTGGAATATTCGAGAGAGGCCATTATAATACTTTTTAAGATGATGTCATGTCCATTGTAACAATATTCTGACTGAGAGGCTTCATAATACAGTATTTTCAAAACTATTCAAACCTGCGGGATAATATGTTTCGAACCAACATGACAAAATGTTTCGAACCAACACGCCAACACGATTCAAATCAAACTAGCAAAATTAATCAAATCTATACACATCTTAGGGGTTTATAACCACAAGAAAGGAAACTAGTTCATGTTCCTTTCCGGTTTGACCCTCCATTGGTTTGGTACTGCAAGACTCCCAATTCAAATATAAGTACATACGAGGCAATCGTTTATTTCCAGGTTAAAGATTCCAGTATATAGAATTGTACGAAACTTTTGGGATTATTGGTCTGAATTGTTTTACCTTGTTGGTTTGAAACATATTGTCACGCTGGTCTGAATCGTTTCGAATAAGACTGTACCTTTATAGACCGTGTCCTGCATATAGTGGCTCTAACAATTATACTCTCTAAGTATGACTCTATTACTAGTTGATTATGGTATCTGGTAGAATAAATGTATTACTAATGTAAGTCTCCAGCTCCTTTCACCAAGATATAAATCCTTGACTATCCATTTATTCTCTCCACTCTATTCTAGTCACACCTCACTACTTTAGCCGTATTGGATTCTCTAGTTATACTAGGTGTACTGGATTCAAAACTTTTCAAACAACACTAACAAATTCAACTAACCAAAGATTCAAAAATATGATAGGACAAATCCTCCAGAATTAAATGTTTTCAAAATATTGAATTCTACTAACCGAAATTCATCTATGAAACAGTACGCCATGTTTGTTTTGAAACTCTGTTCCAAGGCGTACGAACCGTTTTTGGTGTATTTTTGGTTTGAATAGTTTCGAGACCGCGATCACTAAAAGTGACTGTGGTCGTGTGAAGGCTCACCCCAATATAAAAGGACAAGCTCCCGCTATTCTATAAGTGGATCCAGAATATTTATTAACTGAGGGAGGACATACCAAGATGTCTCCCAACACCAGACCCACCAATATTAACTAGTGTAGAGGTATTAACGTTTACTGAGGAACTGGACTGATTCTCACTGTATACAGGAAGTACTCGTGTAAAGACTTTAATTCCAGTTCAGTTATGAATGCTGGGGAATCAGGTGGCCCGTAGAGTAACCATGGTGTAACGTTCAGAGGTCCTTTCTCATTATAGGTCAAGGATCTCATTGCCTCATCAAGGTAAGTAAACACTTTAGGGGAAGTGTTTACTTCAGACACAGTCGGAGTCTCAGAGTCAGTACGAGGAGGTCTGGTGGGTCTGGATCTAGGAGGCATCTTGGAATGGCTCCCTAGTCAGAGATGTTCGATTAGTTAACTAAGTAATTGGGGTAGCAAAGGCCTCATTATATAATTGGGAGTCGGCATTCACTGACCCTTGTGGTTCTCAGGATAACCAAGGTAGAGAAACTAGTAGTGGCGAGCCCTGCAAGCCCAGAGCGCCGTGCGCGCGCTTATTCGGTGCTATTTTCCAACAACTCGAAGACTAGATCTACTGGAGCTTAAATTCTTGTTAGTTCGGGTACATTGTTTACTATGTTCATTGGCCGAAGATCCTCTAAGGGAGGAATTGGCGGTGCTAATATAGTTATACATGAAGCTTAGCATAGCACAACAACAACTCCATGACACTGGCCTCATAGTCTCATCAAGATCCCTGAAGTGTTTACTACAAAAGAAGTGTTTACTACAAAAGAAGTGTTTACTACAGAAGAAGTGTTAAGTTCAGGAGGAGGAGGAGGAGAAGAAGAGCTGTCAGTGTGCATTAAAATAATGAACTCCCATGGACATTCCACATGGACATTCCCCATATGCTAATTCCACTACTACTACTACTACTACTACTACTACTACTACTACTACTACTACTACTACTACTATTACTACTACTACTACTAGGACTACTACTACTACTATTACTACTACTACTATTACTACTACTACTACTAGGACTACTACTACTACTACTACTACTACTACTACTACTACTACTACTACTACTAGGACTACTACTACTACTACTACTACTACTACTACTAGGACTACTACTACTACTACTAGGACTACTACTACTACTACTAGGACTACTACTACTACTACTACTAGGACTACTACTACTACTACTAGGACTACTACTACTACTACTAGGACTACTACTACTACTACTACTACTACTACTACTACTAGGACTACTACTAGGACTACTACTACTACTACTACTACTACTAGGACTACTAGGACTAACCAGTAACAACTTTCAACCATTCTATCGTAACTTCTATCTATTCATCCATCCACAGATTGGTCTAAAACATTCATACTGTGGATTAGAAAGTTGTCTATTATAACTGAACGATGTCCCAATATCATAAAATTTTGGTCTGTAACATCTTGAAGTGGGTATTATTAGGAATTATTAGACAATATAGGCTCCATAATACCTTACTAAGGAGCGCACTACTTATGGTAAATCTAACAGTATACTTTTGGTTCAAGTCAACGAAATTTTTTTTTTCGGTCACATTTGGAGGAATTATAGGTGGGTTTATATATTCAAATACTCAATCAAGAATATCTTAGTATTATAAATTGAAATATATATGTGACATTCTTTCAGTCACTACAATTTTTTTGCACCCATTCGCATTTCGTACTAACCTCGCATTTCTCACTAGCTTGGCATTTTCTTAGATTATTATGGACCACGAACAATAAAAGAAAACACAGATAAAAATAAGTGGGTATAAAATAAGTAGATACAAAAAAATGAGTATAAAATAAATGGGTATATGTTAGATTCTGGTTACGTCCAGTACTCTGTTTTGTGTGTTTTGTATGTTTATTCGTCGATGATTCCTCAAGGAAGAACCATCGCACCTTATATAGACTAGTCTGGCATAGAGGAATGGAGGTCGTTCTGATCGACCAGTACAGGGTTTAAACATCTACATGGGTAGTACGCTCCCTATGGTGGGTCTAACAGTATAAAATAAGTGAGTATAAAATAAGTGAGTATAAAATAAGTGAGTATAAAATAAGTGAGTATAAAATGATTGAGTATAAAATAAGTGAGTATAAAATAAGTGAGTATAAAATAAAGGAGTACAAAATAAGTGAGTATAAAATAAGTGAGTATAAAATAAATGGGTATAAAATAAGTGAGTATAAAATAAGTCGGTATAAAATAAGTCGGTTATGAAAATGGAGAAAAAGTGTCTTGAAAACATTAGTGTATTTTGTCTTGGGGAATGGAAATGTACAGTGATTTTTAAAACCCTTTCAAACCAGTGTGCGACAAAAAGTTTCGTACCCCCTCCCTTCGCACACTCTTTCAAACCATTTGACCTAATGTTCTTCACACCAACCTTTCATCATTCAAGACATTCTTGAAGACATTCCTTGAAAAATTCAATATTCTGAATTCTTAAAACTGGACGATTGCATCAGATTTACTACATTTGGGAATGTTATAGTACCAATCAAGGGTCAAACCGGAACGGAACGAAACAGGATCTAGGTGCCTTTTTTAGGAGTTCATGTGTATTTATTCGTTAGATTTTACTATTGTGGGCTAAACCATTTTATCTGGTTTAAATAGTTTTGAAGTATACTGTAAGTTGTAGTTATGAGCCCTTGCCCGATAGTTATGAGCCCTTGAACGAACACCTAGGGTTTAAGACTTCAATTATGAAGCACTATTTACAATATATACAACAGTATACAGTATTTAGAGTATTTTTAGAGTCGATTTAGTCTAATATATATATATACATTTTTAAAGGTTCGTTGAAAAATGGGGTGGAAACGGTGGGACCCTCGGCAAGGTCACGTGACATAAGACATATACCACCAATATTATTGAGTACGGTCCCGATTTCAAATTTCCCAAAAGAACAAAGTATTCGTCTAGCTATAAATATTCCAGGAAAAGGTTGAAATTACAAAAAATGTTTTTTGGTGGGAGGATAAAACAACCCAAGTCAATAGGTCGGAACTGGATATAAGCCCCGGATTTCACAAGGTACTTATGAGTATGGCACGACCTTGGTAGCAAAAAAAGACCGAAGACCGGATCCATTCAAATTTTCAAACCACAAAAAAAAAAAAAATATGAATTTAAGGGAATATACGAGTTCTTTTATAGTTAAGTAGTGGAGATTGTTTGGTTTATGTGCAGGAACTACTTTACAACAACAACAACAACAACAACAAAAAAGAAGAAAGCCTAACTATATACAGGAATCCCATATAACAAAGGTGGTTATCCCTATAATTTCCTTATGGTATTGACATCACATTCGATACACATTGATAGATGTGGTTATGCATGTTTTATAGTGTGGTAGATGCGTGCTCGTAACCAGAAAAAAATAAGCAGTGCTCGTAACCAGAATCCGCGCTCATAACCACTCATGCACCCGTGCACCCTCCCTTATCTTATCACACAACAACTACAACTACAACCACCCCCCTTCATACTACACCATGATGCGCCTTATGGTTGCCGTTTTGGCGGTTATCTTTATAACGTGTAACATCTACAACATCCAAACATCCCATACTCATAAACTGCTTCGGTTTGGCCACATCAATTTCCTTCATACTACAGATACTCATGGATGGCTCGGGGGCCACCGGAACCAGGCGACATATGATGCTGATTGGGCAGATTTCGTGGCATTTTCACAGCATATGAAACGGTTGGCGCACGCCAAAAACCAAGATTTACTTTTAGTTGATCTGGGAGATCGTCATGATGGAAATGGTCTTTCAGATGCTACAGTTCCTGCAGGAAAGGTATCCAATCCTATATTTGCTTTCCAAGATTATGACATTGTGACTTTAGGAAATCATGAATTGTATCAATGGTCCGATAGTATACAGGAACTCCTGCTGCTTGTTCCCCACTATGGTTCCAGTTATGTTTGTCTGAATGTGGAAGCCTTAGTGAATGGTCTGTACATTCCTATTGGTCATAAGTTCCGGTACTTCGAGACCAAGGTCCGGAAAACCCGCATACTTGCATTTGCGTTTTTATTTGACTTTCCCCGAGCAAATAAAAATACAAAGGTGACTCCTATTCAGGAAGCCGTATCTCAGAAATGGTTCTTGGACGTTTTAGACTCCTACACACCCTCGGATCTCGATATGATTGTGGTGGTGGGTCATATTCCCATTACAAACGAATGGGCGGAGTTACGGGTTCTTCATAATGTTCTTCGGGCACGTTACCCCGACTTAGTGATCCAATATTTCGGTGGCCATAGTCATATTCGGGATTTTGTTGTTTTGGATGATCATCTGACTGCCCTTCAAAGTGGACGCTTCTGTGAGACGCTAGGGTTTCTTAGTGTGGATCTTTCTTCCGGTTTGGGGCTCAAAGACCGCTTTTTCAGGGCTTACTTGGACTTTAGCACACTGTCATTCGGCTTCCATGCAGGCACACATGCCTTAACTCTGGCTGGAGTTGCTGTGAAGCAAAAGCTTCGTCAGGCCCGGAAAAAATTAGGCTTGGATACCATTTTGGGACACGTGTCGTCCTCCTATTATATGGACTATGTGCCGGTCTCCCATCCCCACAACATCTACAATATGCTTACGCAAAAGGTGCTTCCATCACTTAAAGCTACAAATGAGTCGCTTGTTTCTCTGGCCCAGCGTATTATTATCATCAATACGGGATCGGTACGTTATGATCTATACAAGGGTCCATATACGGTGGATACACACTACATTATTTCACCTTTTGAGAATGATTGGGTGAAGATGAAATTACCAAAAAACATCGCGGTGAAGCTTGAGGCCAAGTTGAATGAAAACGAGTACATTGTACAGGAAAATGGGATGAAAAAGGGTTATCTTAAACCTCCACACGCTCTCAATTCAGGATATCACAATTCAGGTTATCACAAATCAGGAAATCTTCAGTCAGAGAGGGTTAAATCAAAGAAAACCGATTCGGTTGGTTCAAAACTTGAAGATTTAACTTCCAATTCTTTCAATTCAAGGATTGAAACATTCATTGAATCAAAGGATCTCGGAAATCAATTCCCGATTTCTATTCTTTATTCTTGGGTTCGTTTGCTTTTCCATTCTATAACGTCTTTCTTCCAGAAATCTCGGCTTAGCAAAGGCTACGTGACCCACGATGACTTTGGAAGCGATGGTGATGATACACCTCACCGAGGAGTTGTCAATTACCACATCCCAAGTGTTGTACAATCACAAGAGCTAATTGAAGGAGATGACTCGCCGGTCGATGTTGTTTTCTATAGCTTCCTTATTTCAAGCATCACTTGGGCCGTGGAGGAATTGGGAGGTGATGTGCCAGAATTGGACTTTTACTCCAGTGATTATTTGGGGCAATTACTCTCGAGCTACGTCTCATCCAACCAGATCTGAACAGGAGATTTTATTACTGAGACTCTTTTGACCTATGGTAATCTATTCAAGAGTCAACTAATTCGACTATCTTAGAAGAGTTAGGCGACTTTGGTATTGAATAGATCCAAAAGGAATACCTTGACACGACCAAATTGTTCCACAAGCTACAACTCATAAGGTGGATACTTTGGCTTTACTTGAGTTGACTGTTCAGGATATTTCATCCCCTACCCTTGATTCTGTCTCAGAAATTAAACAAGAGTGTGATTGATACAAGAGTGTGACTTGATACAAGAGTGTGACTTGATACAAGAGTGTGAGTTAACTACAGAGACCCTTACAACAAGTGGTGACTCTATACAAGACCTGGTAATTATTGAAGAAGTGGTGACTATCCCGAAGTGATGACTACCCAAGAAGAGATAACTACCCAAGATTTGGTGTCTATTCCAGACTTCACTATTTCAGAAGTGACTATTTCAGAAGTGGTTGAGGGCCAAAGATGTGTACAACGAGCTCATGGTCCTCATGAAGAAAGCAAAGCACTCAATCGTCAAGGCCAAGGTCAAATCCAATGTGACTATCCATAGGTATATCTATGGTGCAGATGGAACAAGGTGGAGGAACCAGGGCCGAATACACTAATATGAGACAAATAATACCTCTGCATCATGTTGGTGGAGGAGGAAAATACCAGCTTGAGCACACTCTATGTGGTCTACTGTGAGCTTGTATTGTCCAAGAAAGAGTACATGCAATGTGTGAGTGCTGTTGAGCCGAAGTGGCTCTTGGAGTATGGCTACATTTTCAATGAGTTGAGTGAACGGGCGAAGAAGAAGTTGGAGGTAGAAAGAGGACTTCAGATCGTGGATTCCAGTTATTTATAACGGTCCATGGAGCCCAAACAGGAACCCCCAGCAAGCCTGCGTAACCTGAGAATCCAAACAGGGAGACCAAATTGCGAACCAAAGACATATTTCCAAAACAAGACCCTAAGGTTCAAGAGCAGGAAAAAAAAAAGGTGTGACAGTTCCAGAAGTGACAGTTCCCGAAGGGACTAGAAGAAGTGACAGTTCCAGAAGACACAGTTCCAGAAGTGACTGCTCCAGAAGTGATTGTTCCAGAAGGGACTAGAAGAAGGGACGAAGAGAAGCGACTAGAAGTGGTGACTTATAAAAGTGTGACGATCACTGAAACTAAAACGAAACATTAGTTTCATAGAAGTTTCAAATACCTTCTGATCTGTTTATGATCTGTTTATGATCTGTTTATGATCTGTTTAAAATCATTCAACTCACTGGCATTAGTCACCACAGACATTCCATTCAACCATGTGAACCATAAAGAGCGTGAATCATCAAGCAAAAAAAAAAAAAAAGAAAAAACAAACTGTTGGTTATTACAGAGCTAATAGGAAGATACCTCAATTGAATGAAGACTTGTGGGAGGTGTTAGGTCCACTAGAGACGAATAGGGATCTGCTCATGGAGGTATTAAGAAACCCACGCCGTCTGATCCTAATAATGGGGTGGAGAAATGGGCCTTGCACAACTCTGTGTCAATATCATGTGATGTTTTTTTGAGAGATCAACTCAAAGAAGAAGTCAATGATCAACTCAAGGAAGAAGTTAAGGAAGAAGTCAAAGAAGAAGTTAAGGAAGAAGTCAAAGAAGAAGTTAAGGATGAAGTCAAAGAGGAAGACCTTTTCAATGGCTCATTTGACTTCAGTGATGATTTCAACGATGACGATGAGATCTTGGCTCTATCCCGTCGGACCTAATTCTTCGACAAGAATCCCGTGAAGAGTCAAGAGAAGAGAAAGTCTCAAAGCAGTCCAATTGAAAACACTAGTCTCAGTGAGGATAAGACGGGGTGAAATGAAAAGCTGAATTCTGATGAAAAGATAACTTCTCATTCTGATGAAAAGACAATTTCCCAAGTTGAAAACCCCGTTCATGTGATTTCTGAAACCAATTGGATTCTCACCAAAGATGAGATCATGGAGTTGTACATGAACTACTTCACTTCAGTATTGGAGCAGTATTGGATGAGTGATATCTTGTAGTATTGGACTGGAGTGATACCTTGTTGTTTTGGATTATGACCAACTGGAAATCTTGGTGTATTATCATTGATGGACTTCAGTAATACCTCTAGTATGTATTCAAAATTACCATTTTTATCCTTTTAATCGAATTAATAAAAATAATGCTGGAGTTATCATTTACCTGTGGAAAAAATGTAGGTTGTATGCCGGTATGCTAAATGGCCAATTAATATAATCTAAAATATTGGCCGGGTGGCCCATGTATATAAATATAAAAATTAATAAATGATATAAAATAAATAATAACATATACGGCTGCCCGCAGAAAAGCTGCGGGACTAAAATAGAGTATAATCTCAACATTAGTACAATATACATCTGTATATTCTTGTACTAAAATATCAAAGCTCTCTGCGAACCCAGCGAGATAGTTACCTATCACTAGGCTCTCCAACACCATGTGGTTTCATTGGAGAATTTTTTCAATCATTACCATATACTTTAAAGTGACAATTTTTACATAAAGCAATTTGAGGGGTTTCGATAGCTTTTATTATATCTTCCAGTAGACGTCCGAAACATGAATGTTGTGGAGGGGAAGATTACGGGGAGATTATGAGGTTTGCACGACCATATAACGTATCCTTATTTCCAAACGAAATCACCACCTTCAAGAATATAATTACCCTTATGCAACGAAGCTGGAGACCATACATTTTCAGGTGATTACTTGATGCACTTGATTGACTATATACCAGACACCAACACTGTGTAATCTGAAAGTAATGATATATGTTTTTTTTTTTTTTTTTTTTTTTTTTTTTTTTTTTTTTTTTTCAATTAGTTCCCACAGTACATAATTAATACTGTCACTTCCATATAGTTTTTTTTTAGTGACATGAAATAATTCACTGCATAGAGTCCGTCGTAATCATTGTCACATTCATCCCAATCTAAAGCCCCCAACCTGCATATATAGATAGAACGGGGGGTTAGAGAGATACCACACTATCGTGAGGCTTAAAAGTGACTCTATAGTTAAAACTATTAATGACTTCACTTTCATCATTTGTAGAAACCGCTTGGTCAACCACCATATTAAGGTTAAACCCATACCATGGTCCATTTAAGAAGCGAGTCTGGTTCTGTGCAGGAGCAATCAAATCAGCCGTTTCTCCCAAGCGAGAACGACCACTTTCATCAAACCGAACCTTCCCATTGGCTATCACAGTATAGAGTCCCGTTCCTGGGATCAAATGAGTATCGAAAGATGTCATTTGGTGCTGAGTCGAAGGACTAGCCAACCATTTCTTCTGGAACTCGAGTCGTGCATCGCTCGAAGGCGGAACTGGGACCAACGGAACTCCATCAATAACTATGGAAGCTGCAGGTTTTAATTGTTTAGCAAAAGAAGTGGCATAGCTTTCCACAGAGGGGAACTGCGGCTGGTTGGTAGCATTAGGCTGTAATAGCTGAAGATCCAAAGAGGCTAGAAGTTTTTTAAGGAGGCCTTCAACAGGCAAAGCTAGATGTTAGTGGGGAGGCGGCACCATAGAGAAGAATGCCGTATAGCAAGGGAGAACTACTTACATGGATCAGGGGGAGCGTTCATGGGGATTAGAGAGAGCGGTAGTTTGAGGATGTGGTGATGTTAAATGCGAAGGTATATCTGTCGCGTGATAATAGTCACGTGATAATAGTCACGTGAAAGTTTTATTAAAACAAAAAACCAAGGACAAGACCCCCGCTATTTCTTAACACCACTAAAAATATCTATCAACTAAGAGAAGGGGGACATTTCAGGAAGTCTCTTGAAACCAACACCACCAATTTTAATTAGTGTAGAGGTACTGATGTTCACAAGGACATGGAGTGATGACATCTTGATAAAGTTCCATACTGCATGCAGACGGTCAATCTTGGAGTAGAGCAATCATTCACGTGATAAGTCATGAACTTAATAAACCATTAAGGATACACGTGATAGGTCATGAGGATTGTATGTGGATAATTTCATTTGATTGAAAAGAAGTAATTAGGGTCCTTTGACTAAGATAACTGGTCATGTGGAAAGTAGTCACGTGGATATTCTCACGTGGATATTATCATGTGGGTCTATTTCACATGTACATTATCACGTGGGTCCTTTTCACGTGTACACTATCACGTGGACATCACATGTTCATTCTCACATGTTCATTCTCACATGTACATTCTAATGTGGGTCTTTCTGGACATTCGGTGCAGCAACGTTAGCGGTCGCACGTGCAGTCTATCCACTGGAACATGCGCAGCAACCTTCCCCACGCTCCTGACTATATAAACCCCCCATTCCCAGATCCCCTCATGTAACTTGACTTTCTTTTTAACCACCTTTTTAACGACCTTTACATCGACGTTTTCATCCACTTTTTTTAACTCACCTATATTATTTTTTTTTCCGTTACACTAAATCAATCTCTTCATATTCAACAACATGCCAGACGGAGAAACAGCTAAGAACATTGCAGTATCAGTCGCAGGGTCCCTTGGTGGAAACAAGGTAGCAGACAAGCTTCACATGGGCGGAGCAGGTCATTTGGCTTCGGGAGTCGCTGGAGGTCTTTTGGCCGGAGATGCAAAAAATAAAATCGATGAGAATAAGTAGTCAATAGATATATTGATATTGTTAATACATCGACCGATAATGTTAGATAAACCAATAAGCTTTAAGGTATAGCTAGAATATCAAGAAATATAACGAATGGGTTAATAAATCAATGTAAGAGTCAACAGATTTAACGAATGGGTTAATAGATCAATGTAAGAGTCAAGAGATTCAACGAATGGATCAATAGTTATAAGGAAAATTCATTCTTTATGGCAAAAGTCAACAGATATAGCAATATTGTTTAAAGTATATCGAAATAGTCAACGGATTGATTGAAAAATTTAGTAGATGTAACGAAATATCAATAGATTTAGCAATTAGGTCAACAGATATTACAGTAAAATCAATAGATATCATGAAAAAGTCATAGTTGTAACGAAATTTTAATAGATTTTGCTTTAGAATCAATAGATATAACGAATATGTCAATGGATATTACAAGAAAGTCAATAGTCATGACTTAAGGTCGAGTACTTACATACATACATACATACATACATACATACATACTTACTTACTTACTTACTTACTCACTCACCTACGTACTCACTTACAGTGTTTTTCATAATCATTCAAACTAGTCTCTATGTTTAAGAGCTCAGAATATTGAACTCTACTAAAAGTTAGTGTTAAACATTACGCCACTTGGTTTGTAACACTGGGTGAAGGAGAACAAACCTTTTTTGAGTTATTGGTTTGTTTAATTTTGGTACTTCTGGTTCCAAACATTTAGACACCTGGTTTGAATAGTTTTAAAAGCACTGTACTTACTCACTGACTCACTTACCCACTCACTTACGCCCTTTCCGCTTCTTCACTTACTAACTTACCCACTCACTTACTGACTTATTCACTTACCCACTCACTTACTGACTTACGCACTTCAGTTACTCAATCATTCACTCACTCACTTACTCACTCCACTTATTCACTTACTCACTTACTTACTTACTAAATCATTCACTTGCTCACTTATTCACTTACCCATACGACTACTCCCTCCAGTACCCCTAATACTACCGAGCAGAGTGATAAGAAAAAGAGTAGATTTTTTGGAATCTTCGGAAGAGTCTAAGAACTTAAAGAGAGAGAGGCAGAGCTAGAGCAAAGAGACAGAGACCGAGACGAGGCAGAGACACAGGCAAAAGAAGAAGGGAAGAGACAGAAGCAGAGAAACAGAGAAGCAGAGGAACAGAGAGAAGGAGAAACAGAGAGGAAGAGAGAAAGAGGATATCTACAGGTATTGAGAGGTGACAGGTCTATGTTTTTAAGAATGACTTACCGACTCACTCACCCACTCACTTACTGACTTACTCGCTTATTCACTTACTCACTCACACACTTCTTCACTCATTCATTCACTCACTTACTCACTTACTCACTCACTCACTTTCCGCTTGTTTACTCACTTTCTCTTGGGTATTGATACAGGACATTACAACTATACACTCATATAAGAATGAAATGAGAAGACGGACTCATTGTTGTTATTGTGTCTAGTATTAAGCAAAACTGCATTCAATGAGACCGATGTGGGATTAGAAGATGTGTGATTAGAAAAGTTCTTGTTTGAGTTTACTGTTTAAACTACGGCATGACCACCCCATTCAAAGGTTTCCTGCAGGTCAAGTTTGGGATATCTCCTATATTTTTTCTTCGGACTCTAAACCTCATGAATCACTATTCTTTTTGAGATTAGGTGTATAGGTGTTTTTATTATTTTTTTTAGTTCTTAATTTTATCTTATGATATTTTGTTTTTGCTACTTTGGTTTCAATCGTTTTGTCGCACTGCTTTATAGTGATTTTCAAAAACTATTCAAATTTTAATAATTCAACAAAATTTCAAACCCCTTCGCAAACCGGTTCAAACCAATATTATAATATGATGAGTCATAAAGTTCCGTACAATTCAATCTTCTGATGATAATTTGAAATCTGGACGATTATTCCCTATGTATTACATTGTTGAGGTTAAGTGTCTTACAGTACCAATCAAGCGTCAAAACGGTACCGAACGAAGCTGGTTTTCTTCTGTGGGGTTATGAGTATTGGTTTGTTTAATTCACTAGTACGGTCTACCAGTATGGTTTAAAACGTTTTATCGCCCTGGTTTGAATAGTTTTGAAAAACACTCTAAGAGTTTAAAAACGAAAAATCCCTACCTCCACAAGCACACCCGTACATCTCCATATCCCTTGGTTATCATTAATAAGCAGATTTATTTTTTCACTGTGTAGCCATGAGTAAAGAGAATATTCATATAGCTCAAGTAGACTTTCGGAACAAGTTCTACCAGTACCTTTTAAGAAGGGCTTTGAAGAGTGAGTTTGAAGAGTGAGTTTGAAATAGACTTATCTCTAGGGAAAGGGTCGGTCATAATCAGTCATAATCAGTCATAGTCAGTCATAATCAGTCATAGTCAGTCATAGGGTCAATTAGTCATAATCACGTTCCGAAGTCGAAGTATACACCATCAGTCAGTCAGTAGTCATAGCATAGTCATAGCATAGTCATAGCATAGTCATAGCATAGTCATAGCATAGTCATAGCATAGTCATAGCATAGTCATTGCATAGTCATAGTAATAGTGGAATACTAATAGTTATATCATGGAATTGTAAGGCCATTACTAACCAGTACTATTCCTTAAGTAATGATTGAGATACCATTATCATAACCATAGGCATAGTTGTAGTCGTTTATGACAAGTCAACATAAAAGTCTGGATAATCAGAAGTAGTAGTGGAAGCCAGTCATATTAATAGTCAACCATAGGCCTCAGTAGTTGTAATCAATTATAAGTCAGAGTATAAATGAGTAGTGATGGTTATGTTATTCATGTACTTACTATTAGGAAGTATCATCATAGCATAGTCATATCAATTCCATAGTAATAGTAATAGACCTAATAATAGTGGTCATAGTAATAATCATGGGTATAGTAATCATGGGAATAGTAACCCTGAGTATAGTTGTAATGATGTCAGTAGTACAAGTGAGTCATATCTGAACAAATCATAGTAGAGTCATAGTAAAGTAATAGAGAAGTGATATCATCATGAGATATTCTTTATTTATATTTTCAGAGTGAGACCTCGTAGTATAAAGCAAAGTCATAGAGTTATCTATAGATATTCACTATTAGTCATAGTCATGGTCATTATCGATAGCCAGTACCATTCCTTAAGTAATAGGTGAGATAAATATATATGTATATGTATACTGAGACTGAAAGCTGATCTAGTCAGTAGTGTAGTTTGGTGGCTATAAGTTAATAATTTTGACAGGGAGGTAATTTTGACAGGGAGGTAATTATGACAGGGAGGTAATTATGACAGGGAGGTAATTATGACAGGGAGGTGTTTATAATAGGGAGGTGTTTATAATAGGGAGGTGTTTTTTGGGGGAATAGGGACCCCACTTATTTAAATAACTCAGCTTCGGTGGCTAAATAGGGGCGGACGGGCGGAGTTGGTGACATACATGTTATTAGGCCAAACCATTAACTTCCAGTATACAAGAACCAAGTGAAAACACCCAAGATTCTTTCCACCGCTTACCCATGTTTCGACTTATACATATATATTAACCTCAATACCCTTAAGACTTTGATTCTCTTTCCGCAGAAAAAACCACACAAACAAACTCTTTTGTTGGGCTGACCCTGTGAATAAATACCCGCGGTGACTACTGAAATGGAGCGTAATTTGGTAGCTCAGATAAGTTGCAATGCTTATGGATAATACCTATTGCACCAATAATAAATGAGACACCTCTTGGTGTGCCTAATCAAAAGACGTTTTTTACTAGTTCATTTACACATTCCAAGATCTATATGTATCTACTCTCCATGTACTCTCCATGTACTTATGTACTCTCTATATACTCTCTATATACTCTTTATGTATCTTGTCAATATCTACATGTAAATCTACATCTACATCTACATGTATATCTACTATCTATATCTACATGTAAATGTATTTTACAGGTGTATATGGGTTGTGCGCTACCGGAGACCCACTTCTCAAATTCCCACTGATCAATTCCCCCCAACACATTATTTTGCTGATTTGAAGTTTCAGTCCAACAGGAATAAATCTGTTTCCATTTCATATATTTAATATGTCACGTGGAGATATAGATTCTTAGTCTTCTATTATACATGAATTCATCAGATTGATGATGATGATGTCCTTTTAGTGAAGAAGCAAAAAGTATGGGCCTTTGCTTTAGGTTAATTAAAGCTCTGTAGTCATCTGCAAAGCACATCTCATAAACAGCAAAAGGTATGTAGACGACCATCGTGTCATTGTATGAGTTTTTCACCTCCGGGAACTTGCACACAGTGCTGTAACTAGTCATAGTCTTCAGTAAAAGCCATCAGAAGGAGTTATCCGTAAAAGTCATCAGAAGGAGTTATCCGTAAAAGTCATCAGAAGGAGTTATCCGTAAAAGTCATCAGATGAAGTCATCAGAAGAAGTCATCAGAAGGAGTCATCAGAAGAAATCTTCAGAAAGAGTCATCATAGTAATGGTCACTCTCATATTCATGATATACAGGCATTCACTATAAGTAGTAATTGTCATAGTTGTAATCATCAGTGAGTAGTCAGTGAGTAGTCAGTGAGCAGTTGTAGAAGTAAAGGTCAGTTAAGTCGTAGCGTAACCATCGTCATAGTATTGCTGGAGAGCTATTCACTATTCTATTACTCATAGTCATCAGTACTAGCCAATACTAATCGTTACCCAGTACGTGAGATACCATGGTCATAATCATTCATAATCATACTCTCAAAAGAAGAGTCATAGTCATAGTCATCAAAAGAAGAGTCATAGTCTCAAAAGAAGAGTCATAGTCATAGTCATCAAAAGAAGAGTCATAGTCATAGTCATCAAAAGAAGAGTCATAGTCATAGTCATAGTCATAGTCATAGTCATAGTCATAGTCATAGTCATAGTCATAGTCATAGTCATAGTCATAGTCATAGGCATAGTCATAGTCATAGTCATAGTCATAGTCATAGTCATAGTCATAGTCATAGTCATAGTCATAGTCATAGTCATAGTCATAGTCATAGCATTTTAATATAGAGAGTCTGGTGATCGATTAGATTTCTGAGACTGAAGGCTTGAATGAAATTTCAATCCAAAACTTCAGCTCAAAATATAAATATGGAAATGGCCTTACAAGGAAAACGGTATATGGACCAAACCAGTGTGACGGCCAATTCTTTGTACTCACGTTTCGATCTCATTAAGTACGACTGTCCCTTCTTGGGCCATAAGATTCAGTACATGCTCCAGTAGCTCCAGTTCAGGCTCCAGGTGGAGAATCAGTACAGAGAAGCCAATGAGAAAGTCTCACACTTGTATTTCATAGATGGTGATAAGTCATCTTCAAGTGCAGCAGAGGGAGGAAAGCATGAGTCACACCAGACAATACAAATCTTGCCATTTCTCCAATTTCTTCCCCCCCACCTCCCACTAAAAACAACAGTCAGTCCAAACTTTCTCAATTACCCTTTTTTGATTCCCCAAAATCAAGTCATTTGGCTCTGGACTCTGGCTCTGACTCCGGCTCTGGGCTCTGGTTCTGGACTTTGGAAAACTCATAACCAATGAACTGTATATAATGCGAGCACTACTACAGTGCATTTCAAAACTATTCATACCAATAACCCAGAAGGTTCCGTACCCCTTGCCATTGCTTTTGAAACAAGATGGCGTAATATTTCATGGATATCTTCAGTAGAACTCAATACTCTGAAATCTTAAATCTGGAGGATTGTATTATATACTTTCTGGATTATTGGCTTGTTGAATTTGCTAGTGTGGTTTGAATAGTTTTGAAAAACACTGTACTACTCAGTCAACCAAACTCTTAGTGTAGACCACCGATAAAACCGAAAAATCAGATTAACAGAAAAGAAACATGAGTTCTTATATATATATATAGATGTGATGGATAATTCGATACATTTCTGGAAAAATAAATGTAACAATGTACCAGTAGAAAATGTACCAGTAGAAAATGCACTGGTAGAAATGCACCAGTAGAAAATGTACTGATAGAAAATGAACCCGTACAAAATGATTCAGTACAAAATGAACTAATAGAAAATGAACACGTACAAAATGCAATAGTCGAAAATGTACTGGTAGTCACGAATAGGAATAGTAACAAATACGAGTAATCTGCGACTATGACTATTGGCTAGAATAGAAAAAATACTAGTAGTATAATTAATGGATTACTAATGGTATAGTCAATAAAAAAAACTACTACTATAGTCAATAGAAAAATATTACTAGTATATATTTCAAAGGAGAAAATACTATAGGTATAGTTGAAGCTGATAGTAAGTGAATGATACACGTGATCAGTGAGATAGATACGGAGACAGATTAGACAGACCCGACAGATTGGACAGGCCAGAGAGACCAGACTAACAGGGCAGTACTACTGACAACCAGACAGACACACAGACTAAAGAGAGTACACAGTAGACATACTAGACAGAATGACTCAACACTACTAATACTGGATATACTAGAAGTAATAGACATACTGAAAGACTGCATAGTAGACATAGTAGACATAGTAGACATAGTAGACAGTAGACATACTAGACAGTAGACATACTAGACAGTAGACATACTAGACAGTAGACATACTAGACAGTAGACATACTAGACAGTAGACATACTAGACAGTAGACAT
>NKZH01001937.1:0-65341 GCA_002370695.1 Metschnikowia matae var. maris | reverse complement strand
CTTCCCTGCCTTATTTAAAGAAGTTGTTAGACAACGGTCGGACTCGCATTCCGGTATACGTGAGCGTAAAGGATAATGCTCGACAGTATGCACTACCGCCTACCGCCTACCGCCTAGCACTTAGCACCTACCACCTACTATGACATCTACTATCAAGGCATATATAACTCATATAAACATATATATAGAAACCTGTTGATGTAACCATAACATAAAAATTATTATTCTCTTTTTTCTTTTCTTTTTCTTTTCATTTTCTCTTTCATTTTTTTTTTTTTCGAAATCAATCTTGGGCTCTTGCACTAGTTGTTGCTCTACTTGAGCACAACTTTGTAGGTTGCAATCTCGAACCCACGGAGCGAGATGGTGATGCCCTGGTCCTTCACCGGAAGCTCTTTTGTTTTTTCCTCCATGGCATTTGTGGCATAAACCTTATCCACAGACAAATTGCCGAGCTCAAGTTTTCCAGTGGACTTTCCTCCTAATGACTCGTAGACCCTAATGACGATGGATTTCTGGCCCTTGTTCTCCGCCTCAATCTGGGGGTACACATTGATATCCTCGTCATCTTCTCCTCTTTTGATAGCCGACAAAACTAGAGACTTATCTCCTGAAAGCTTGATGCCCTGCACAACAGCCTGTGCATCGATGGTGGATGCTTTCAAAAGCTTGTAGTTAAAGTTGTGGGCCAATCTCACCACATCTGAACCTAAAGCTCCCTCATGTGGGTACAAGGCGTACTCAAACTCATGGGTTCCCATATCAGCCTGGTTATCTGGAGCTTTTGCTGACCGGAGAAGCGAGAGTCTCATCAAGTTTCCATGGATTGCTGCTCCATACTTGGAGTTATTCAACACTGCAACTCCGTAGTTGAATTCGGAAAGATCCATGAACTTGTGGTGGCACACCTCAAATTTAGCCACGTCCCACGTAGTATTGTAGTGGGTGGGTCTTTGGGTGACTCCAAACTGGGTCTCATACAGAGCGAATTGTGGCGTGTAGATGGTGGTTGGGAACTGCACTTTCAAGAACTTGTAGAACTCGTGCCACTCCACCCGACACGAAAACTTGATGAAGTTGTTTTGAGTCACTTTAGAATCGCTGAGACCTTGGATGGAAATCGTGGTTTCAATGCTTGAGTCTTTGGAAATGCGGTGTTTCACCACAATCTTGGATTCCAAGGCATGACTCTTTACTGAAACAACCTCACCTTCGGTAAGGAACGAGAACTTGTTGAGAGAGTACAATTCAGTGTTCCAGGCCGGGTAGGTCAAGGGCTCGTCATCAAAGAGAACAAACTGGTTACCACCTCCTGTAGTTTGTTTGTTTATCGTAGAATCGATGATTTCACGGCCTGAATCCAAATCAATCAACGAAGTAATGACACCGTTCGTGTTGATTAAAGCCTTGATCTTGCCATTTTCCAACTTGTAAGTCTTATCATCAACCTTCTCAGCGGATGCGGGATACTTGAGGTCTCCCGTGCGTAAAAAGGCTCCTGACTTTGTATCGTAGCCAAACTTCGTAACCAGATCTTCCTCGAGCTTCAAAATATCACTATCGGGAACCAAACTCGAAACTTCCGTTTTCGAAAGACTAAGGAGCTCCACTCTGTCCCATGGTAAAGTATTGAGGCCCGAGATCTTTGCATCCTTCTTTTTGGGCAAGTATTCCAAAGCAGCCTGTGTAAGGGCATCCAACTTATTCATAACTTTGGTAAGCATGGGCTTGACCTCGTCGTAGTAAACCATGCCAATACAGGTCCCAGGCAAAACGTCATGGAACTGGCACAAGGCAATATTTTCCCAGAGATCATGGATATCCGTCGTGGGGTATTTATAGTCAGTACTCACCGAAAGGAAGGTTGCAAGCAATTCCAAGTCATGCATTTTGATCTCGGATACTCTCATCCACTTCTTAACGTCCGCCTGCGTCGTATAAGTACCTCTGTGGAATTCCAAATAAATCTCACCAGTCCATGTGGGCAAGCTCTTGCCGTGATCTGATTTTTCCAAAACATGTTCATAGAAATCCTCCACCGTGTTACCAACGTGAACAGATGGGATGGCAGCACTGGTATTGGCAAGACCTCTGCACCGTCTCAACTTCTCAAGCATCTCTTCAGTAGGGCCACCTCCACCATCTCCAAAGCCATATAGCAAAAGTCCCATGGGAACATCTCTGAGGTTTTTGTGTTGATTCTGGGACCTCACAACATCCCCAAAGTTGGCATATGCCGAGTATGTGTTAGCAGGAGGCATATGAACCAACACCTGAGAGCCATCAATGGCTTTCCAATTAAAAGTGGAGAGGGGGAAGGTGTTGATATTGTTCCAAGAAAGCTTCTGCGTCAAGAACTTGTTGATACCAGATATTTGGCAGATCTGGGGAATCTGCGAAGAATATCCAAAGGTATCAGGAAGCCAGAAGACAGTAGACGGAGCCCCGAACTCGTCAATCAACCATCTCTGGCCCAATAAAAACTGCCGGATAAGCGACTCGCCTCCAGGCATGTTTGTATCATTTTCCACCCATGAACCTCCGATTGGCAAGAACTGATTAGCCGTGAACTTCTTCTTGATTTTCTCGAGGATCTCGGGGTGGTCCTCCTTCAACCACTTGAATTGCTGCATTTGAGAAGCAACAAAAATGTACTCTGGGTACTCATCTGCAATCTTAAGCTGGGTTGTCCAAGAACGGACGATTTTGCGGCGAGTTTCAGCAAAAGGCCACAACCAAGCCGTATCAATGTGACAATTTCCAACGGCTTGAACATCAATTTTCTTCAAGGGATCCACGTGAAAGACTTCTTCTGAGTCTACATCTGAGCCCAAAAACTTGGCTGCAATTTTCCTGCACTCGTGAATCGAGTTCCGGTTATTGGGGTCAAAAGTGTCCATAATCTGCGTAGCAATCAGGGCTGCTTGGTACTTCTGAGCACCCAGACCAAGTTCTCTTGCAGCATCACCAATGATCCAGAAATCCCAAAAGAGGCGTCTTGCTTCCAAATCAGGTAATACAAGATCACACCTGTTCAAGCGGAAATACCGGTTTGAGTTGGGCAGACCCCCGTCACCATTACCAGAAATTTCATTGCATGCGATCTCCAAGTAAAAAAGCTGCTTACCGGAGACTTTATACTTTTTGGGCAACTTAAAGAGGGTTCTGTCTCCTCCAGTAAATGCCTGGAGTGGAGTTCCATCAGGAGTGTAGATAAGTCCCTCGTTGCCGCAATCCCAATCGAAGTCAATTTCTGAACCTGAGCTAACCCAGGATTTGGGGATATTCCATTCAATTTTGAACCAGAAGGTTTTCCATGATGGCCCAAAATTGTCACCCTTTCTAGCGGGCTTCCATTCGACGTTTTCGAAATTAATATCCCGAAAAAGCGGTCTGGCAGTTTTTCCATCGACATCCGGCACCTTCCAAACCTTCAAGTTGATTGTGTTTGTGTCGGAATCGAGCCGCTCAAAGTCGTAGAATTTGGGCAAGTTCAACTGCCTATAGCGTCCTCCATCGGTGAATTGGCGTAAACGGTCAAGGAAGAGGTTATCAGTGGGTTTCAAAGTCGGCTGTAAATTTCTCTTATCGTAGCTCATAATTGATGATTGGAGATTTGAATGAGAAAAGAAGTGGCCTGTCAAAAAGGTGGGAAGGGAGTATAGTTTTTATATGGAAGGAGGAGTAGTGGTAGTTACGGGCTAGGGAGAATCCGGGGTCAGCAGCCGTGTCGCACCCTTACGTGAAGGACAGCCAGATAAGGAAAGAGCATGACTACGGCAACAAGAAATAGGAGAAGAAAAGCAGACAGGAGGGAAGAAAAAAGAGAAAGAAAAAGAGAAAACTTGCATGAATAATTAATAAATTAGCTGATTGTTTAAATGAATGAGAATAAAAAAAAGAATAAAACAGATGATCTGTGAATTAAGCCAATATGGGAGGTTACAATGGAGGGTTGAATAGGAGTATATTTTATATAAAGCCGTGAATCGCAACCATAACATCTATAATATTTCTTGGTCACCAGCGTCCATTATAAACAATTACTGGATCTTGACCTCCTTATCCTCCTCAATGGAGTTGACAATGTCGTGCTTGCCAATGGCGTCAGCAGCAGCGTGGGGCAACTTCACCGAGAAGCCCTTAATTAAGGAGAATTCATCAAGGATCTTTCCTCCGAGCTCACTGACCTTCAGCTTGATAGTAGAAACCTGGTCGGTGTTGGCGGAGTCTTTGAGCGTGACAATGTAGTTTTTGTGGTCGGACATGGTGGATGAAGAAAAGTGGTGTAAAGTGTGGAGTGCTCTGGGCGCATTCGCCCCTTTTGATAAGACCCTGTTCGTGCAGGACAGCAAGTGTGGTGGGCCTGCGAGTGTGTTTATAGAAAGAAAGAGGTTATGCATTACAACAGTACAAGAATACACGAGTACAGGGTTCCAGTAATACAGAGTACAAAACCAGGATCTATACAAATATACAAATATGTACGTATCTCCCATAGATCGGTTTCTCAATAAGTTCCGGCGGCCGGGATTCTTCCTCTACATCAGCTTGGTGCTAGGGGCCGTGGGCTGGACGTTTTGGGATATACATCGCATGTCCCGAGAAATCAAAAAGGAGCAGCTCAAGAAGGAGGAGGCAAAGAGGTTACTTGAGGAAAGCAAAAAAGAAAAGAATAGGCTAGGAGTTTAATCGATGAGGTAGTTCTGGTGTGACCACTCACATCTATAAGTGCACACATTTTGAGTGCACCCTATACATTTTTACAAACTTAAAGTACCGTTCAGGTTACATATACAGTACTCCGGTATATGTTGGTAATTGGGTATACTGGATTTTGTTAGGTGAAGAGTGTGTGAGTGTGTGGATGAGTGGCGCNATATGTTGGTAATTGGGTATACTGGATTTTGTTAGGTGAAGAGTGTGTGAGTGTGTGGATGAGTGGCGCATTTGTTGCGATTTGTCATCTACAAATGCATAAACTAGAACTAATTCCTTAAGGTATACTCAACCCAAAGTCGTCTCTTAATCTATTACCTTCTTGTGTTCCCGCCCGCTCCCTTTTTCCGCGGAACGTCGTCCAATCTCGGTCTATTCCTGCATATCACTGTTTCATCTGTCCTGCTTACATGCAGTCACATGGAACATGCAGTACATCAGAGATGTACTGATTCCTCATGTTCCAACAGCATTCTGCAGGACAGACCAATAATATGGAGTAAGCAAGCATATAACTCCAAGATATGAATTCAATGACTATGGATTCATAGGATTGCCTGATTAACGAGCCAGGCTAGTGGAAATTAAGTGTATGAATACGTGACTGAATATCCATAAGGAACATTATGGTACTCTAACATGGTATGTCTGGAGATTTAGAACCAACGGAGGAAAAGAATTTTGGCCTAAGGTATTAATGAGGATAACCATTCACAACTTTCCAGCTAATAGATAGACACATGATTCTGAACTTGGCATTAATGTGTTGATATCTACTGAGTGAATTGTGACAACTCTAACGAGTGACGCATAAACCTGGCAAACAGTTCTTGATATGAATATTGAGAGTCTGCCTATAATATTGGTTCATGAGATTTTAAAATTTGACCTGAGAGATTAAGCGTGAATGCTATTTTATCCTCATACAATGGTGCTGCTCTTTAAGTACCCAGGTACTTCAAAAGACCCACTAGCAACTCGTCTCCCTTAAGCTCTACTACAACAGTTGAGCAAGAATTCAAGAAGTTCAATGACAAGGCTGGACTAAAGTCAGTCCTAGTGCATGACAGAAACAAGACAAAGAAAAAGACTCCAAGAAGTCCAAGACAAAGAAGTCCAAGACTTAGAACAAGACTTAGAACAGGACTTAGAACAAGACAGAATCGACAAGACTAAAAGACTTGAATTGGAATTTAACTGGACTTAAACAGGGTTATGTGAAACACTGAAGTGAGATGAAGAATTCGAAGACTACCACTACTAGGAGATACTCTAAGACTTAGGACGACTACCAGAGCACGTATAGAGAAAACATGTGTCAATATGCTAGATCATGTTCAACTAGATCATAGGATATTTTCTTCGGATTTAAAAGGGTATTTTAGACCCAACAATCCAAAAGATAAGCTTAGATCCAGAAGGAGATAGGTATGTTACACCTAAGCTACTTTCTCGAAACCACCATATGATTCTCTATAGAGACAACACTGTACCATTAAATTGCAACACTAGTACTATCAACTCTACTCCAATATGTCATCAGATACCACCATATACCATACTTGAGTACATCACACACTACAGTACATACCAAACTACAGTACCAGGATCTGGTGATGTATTAAGTATAAATTTATTCTGTTTACTTTTATTAAGCCTATAAGCTCATTCATTTTATTAAATTCATTGAATATGAATTCAAACAAGTATTGGTTCAGATTTAGCCATGTGCTTAGATGCAGGCACAACATAAGTATATATATATATATATATAAAGCATCATACAATACAAATAAAAGATTTTTTTTAGTTCCATTTAAGTTTTTTAAGTTTCTTCATCTTCGGTTTATCTTACTCTCGATTGGTATAGAGATAAATATCAAATTATAAGATATACGAATAATATATGTATCGACAAAAATCATGAGATCTGTTTGATCGAATATTACTATAGCCATATATCTTATTTTACACATAGAAATAGATAGTACGAAGATTTACATTACATCAGATTGAGTATCCATCTACTCTGTTTCCAAATTTATTTGACACTCAACTTCAACATATACTATGGTTAGATCATATACGGGTCTTCCACGACCCATCCGAGTAAGACCTCCATGTTAAATTGTTGTCAGCACCTTGAATGTATAATCTTTACTATGTTTGTTGATGATTCCCTAATTAGGCTACTTGAATAATTGACAGCGACTAGGTATCAAAGGTGCACACAAAAATCTAACATATGGTATGATAATGACTGTGTATATGATCATCTCAATTATCTTATATGACCAAATAAAACATACTATGTAATGTTGAAAATAGACCGAATGTATAATATGTAATTCAAAAAAAAAACAAAAAAACAAAAAAGATAGTTATCATAAAGTGAGGTTTTTATGTTCTTGGGCTTATTCTTGGGTCCTTGGTGCGGCTGTCCAATGTATTTACCAAGACTACCATAACTACTACATACCTTCGCATCAGCAATACTCTAAAACCATCACTTAAGGCCCACTCTAAAAGGCCATATAATCCGATACCACCATATCTTTTTCTATACCACTTCCCCCCCCCCCCCCCCCCCCCCCCTTTGTACTATATTCTTTATAACCACTATTTTTTTATGTACTACTGTATCTCTAGACTTAGGACTTAGAATCTATATTAGTGTGATGGGTGCAGTCGCGTACATGCCTCTTCGCACAACCAACCATCTCTACAAGCACTACTATAAGAACTTCAAGACCTACTAGCACTACTAGCATACACCACCATGGATCCCATGGCCAACAAGTACCCGCTATGGAAAAGACTATTACACAAGTTCCAGGCCCGCAGGGACATACCCTTCCGCAATAAATTCTTTGTGGGCTACGACTTGCACGGTAATACCTATTGGGAGTTTACCATCGATGGAAACATGCAGAGGCTCCGGAGAAAGCTCGAACCGTACCAGGAGTCGATCTTTAAGTCGGACTACTTTGAGACCGTGCCTCCACAATGGCTCCAATGGCTTCGGCGCATGAAAAAGGACCCTCCTACGCTACAGGAGCTTATCAATGACCAGATGAGACAACAGCGTATTAAGATATTGGCCGAGCAGGCGGACCGCAACTGGACCTTGGAGAAGGAGCGTTTGGAGGCCGAGCAGAAGTATAAGCTTCAACAGGAATTGCAAAGGGTAGAGGCAGAAAACAGGGAGTTTGAGAAGAGCCAACTAGAGAAAGAACAGGAGGAGAAGGAACATAGCGAGGAACAGGGAGAAAAAGAAGAACAGAAAGAAAAGGATCCTTGGGCAGAAGCCGATGAAAAGGCAGGACAGAATCCGATCCAGAGTGCTACCATCAAGCCACGAGAATAACTCATTCATGACTCTTGTAAATATATATATATCGATACTATGCATTCAATTAAACCCCAGTATTTACAACGCAGCCACCAACAACTGCGCCCCCTTGTTATCAGAGTCCTTGGTCAAGGTCTTCTTTAGCGACTTCAACGCCTTGTGGAGCTTTTTGGCCTTGTTAGTGTCCAGAAGTGCCAACACTTCGTAAACAGAAAGCACCACGAAAGCACCCTGGCCTGTGACCCACTTCTCAAGCGTATCGCCCTCCAATAAGGCATCAGCGATCTTGACTGCAAACTCCTTACCAACATAAGGCACGTCACTGTTCTCCACAGCCACCAACTTCTTGGTCGAGTTGTCCCACTTGAAGCCATTACCTTGAATTAAGGCCTTCAATGAGCGAGAGAAAAATGGGGTTTTGTTAAGAAGGTGGAAGTCCTCCAAAATATCCGTAGCAAACGTGATATCGAATATGGCATCCACCAACTGTGGTCTAAGGGTAGAGTTGACTTCCTCGTCATCAGAAGGTGTGAGGCAGAGCTCAGCAATAAACTGTGCGGCCACATTGACCGACAAAAGCTGCGTAAGCGTAGGGTCACTGGCGGGGTCAGCAGAAGCCAATAACGAAGAGTAGATCAAGGGCAAAGCTCTGGATTGCAACTCTGCTCTTCTCTGGTCCTGTGGTTTCTTGGAGGTTTTGGCGTAGGCCAACTTCTCGTACCTCAAGAAATCGTCTCTATTCTTGGGTGCGAAATACTTGCCGTCCAAGCCTTTCAATAAGTATAATAAAGGCCTGCGCGAGAACTTCTCTTGCACGAGCCCCGGCATGATTTCAGGCGTGAAAAGTTCCGCACTGAAGGCTCTATGCACCATCACTGTATCGTCCACGGTCATGAACAATGTAATCAATACCGAGTTTCCGTGCTCATCCCGGATCAATTTGTCCCCATGAGGCTTCAAGGACCTGACAATGGTTTTTCTTTCTTTGGCATTGGCAAATGCAATGATAGATGAGGCCACCTCCAGGCCTTCTTGAGTATGCACCAATTCGGCCACTTGCTCTCCTAATAACTCCACCAACTCTCGGATCTGCTGGTCATTTTTCTCCACGTCTTCTGCCAAAATCGTCACGTACTCTTTCATGGCCGCATGCAAGATCTGGAACCCAGTAGAGCCTTTGTTGACCGAGGCTTCGATGGTGCTGCTCAAGTTCTTCATGATGAGCTGTCTCTTCTCGGCCAGCTCGTTGACCACGTCAAGCACGCTTTTATCCTTACCGGAATCCTTGAAAATGGCAAACTCAGAGCCCCAGAATTCCCGGATCATCTGTTGTTTTTGCTGTGCTGATGAGTATAACACATACAAATCCTCCACAACATATGCACCTTCCTTGTGTCTCATAAGCTTCCTCAATTTACCGTGGAGCTCATCCACAATAAGGGCACGAGACTCTTTGGAGCCATAGTGCAAAAGTTTGATGAGCAAGTACTTTCCGTATGAAGATGTGGCCAAGTTGTAGTAGTGGCCCTTAAGTGCCTGCACCACAATATCTCTTCTCTCCTTAGTGGTGTACTTGACCAAGGTTTGCACCACTCTGGAGGCATCGTGCTTCAACACCAAATCATAAATACAGTCTTTGGATAAGTCCCAGATCTCGTTACACAATTTCTCGCGCACGGCCTTGGGAGGAGCTGGTCTCTTAACTCTTAACCTTTCCCAAACAGACTTGATTCTCTCCACCTCCACACCTGCCTTTCTCTTCAACTTTCTTTCAGAGAGGAGCTTTTTCTGCTCAGCATGTTGCTCTGCAGAAGACTTTTTGTTGGGGTCTGAAGAAGAAGAAGAAGAAGAAGTAGTAGTAGTAGCAGTAGTGTCTTCAGTTTCGTCATCCATGTCTAATTCATCTTCACTGGCCAGATCTAACTCATCTTTTTCCAGCTCACTGTCCAGATCCTTTCCAGTTTCCTTGTCCAGGTCGAGGTCGTCACTCTCCAGGTCATTGTCCAAAACATCATCAGAAGAGTCTGAAATGTCGCTGGAACTGGCATCTTCTGCGGACTGGTAGATCGTGGCATCGTTTTCGGAGCCCGAGTCACTTTCAGGAACTGGCTGCGGCTGGAACTTGGCCTTCTTGGGCTGTTTGGCCTTCTGCGCCTGAGGGGCAGCTCTTTTTGCACCTTTAGCCATTCTAGTGTATATGATTATTTGGATATTTAGACACTTCTGAAAATTGAGGGACAGTGCGATGAGGTCACGTGCGAGTCCCCGTCCCGCTTGTTCATTCTCGTTCTCGTTCTCGTTCTCAATCTTAGTCTCAGTCTCAGTCTCATTTCGGGGCCCCCGGTGCGGCCTCGATGATTCATAAGCCGTCCCTAGTATTGCACCTCACCTTCCACCTGTCTTGCCTTTTCTTTTTCAACACTGCAACGCATTTTACTACTACTACACTTTTTACAAATACAACACTTTTTCCTACTGTGTTTTTGCTAATACACCATATTTCACAAATACACAACTAAACACAAGTCATGTTTTTAAGAGCTGCTAGAATCGCCCGGGTATCGCCAGTTAGAAGTGCCTTTGTTGGGCTCCGGATGAACTCTACTTCTGCTGTGGTAGAAGTGTCTGATTTGGCCCATTTCAACAAAGTCATAGACACAAAAAAAAAACTTTCGGTGGTTGACTTCTATGCCACGTGGTGTGGACCCTGTAAGGCAATTGCCCCAGTTTTCGAGACGTTGGCTCAGAAAATCCCCGAGGTTGACTTTGCCAGGGTCGATGTGGACCGTGCCGAGGACGTTGCGCAGGAATATGCCATCACGGCCATGCCCACGATTCTTTTTTTCCAGAATGGTGAAAAGGTTGATAGCATTGTGGGTGCTAACATGCCCAAGTTGATCCGTACCATCGAGGAGTATTCGGGCATTGACATCAAACTGAAGTAGTCTCTGAGTCCTACATCATATACTACTCTACTCATATTATAACTAGGTACCATACCACCACACACAATCACACCATATATATTATATAAGATACACTAGAACCATACATATATAACAATAGACTCACCTCTATTAACCTCTTCTCATTTTTTTTAGAAATACATATATTATTTCATATATATTTATATGTGGGTATTCAATTTATAGATTGGTGGTAGTGGCCTGGCACCGCGTCCTGCATGGGGCGCACCACAAGTGGCGATCTCAGCCAACTCTACTCTCACTACACTTCATTAGCAACTATGGTATGTACATCAAATCTACTCTCGCCCCAATATACCCAAAAACTAACACATCTAGGGACAAGGAGCATCAGGTATGCCCGGAGGAGGCCACAACGGCAAGAAAAGAGACGACAAGAAGAAGGAGAAACCCAAGTATGAGCCCCCAGTGGAGGCAAAGTTCGGTAAGAAGAGAAGAAAAGGTCCCGACACCGCAGTCAAGTTGCCCAATGTGTACCCCAACACCCGGTGCAAGTTGAAGCTCTTAAAGTTGGAGAGAATCAAGGACCATTTGATCTTGGAGGAAGAGTTCATTGCCAACCAAGAGGCGTTCCAACCGGCAGAGGCAAAACAGGCCGAAGAGAGAGATAAGGTGGACGAGTTGAGGGGCCACCCCATGTCCATTGGAACATTGGAAGAAATCATTGACGATGATCATGCCATTGTTTCCAGCACAGCGGGCTCCGAGTACTATGTGTCCATTATGTCTTTTGTCGACAAGGGCTTATTGGAGCCGGGATGTTCTGTTCTCTTACACCACAAAACCGTTTCTATTGTGGGTGTTTTACAAGATGAAGCGGATCCTATGGTGTCTGTGATGAAGTTGGACAAGTCGCCAAAGGAGTCGTATGCTGATATTGGAGGCTTGGAGAACCAAATCCAGGAGATCAAGGAAGCCGTGGAGTTGCCTTTGACCCACCCCGAGTTGTACGAAGAAATGGGAATCAAACCTCCCAAGGGTGTCATTTTATACGGAGCCCCAGGAACCGGTAAGACCTTGTTGGCCAAAGCCGTCGCCAATCAAACCAGTGCAACCTTCTTGAGGATTGTGGGATCCGAGTTGATCCAGAAATATTTGGGTGATGGCCCTAGGTTGTGTAGGCAAATTTTCCAGATTGCCAGTGACTTGGCCCCATCCATTGTGTTCATCGACGAGATTGATGCCATTGGAAGCAAAAGATACGAGTCGACTTCGGGCGGAGAGAGGGAAATCCAAAGAACCATGTTGGAGTTGTTGAATCAATTGGACGGTTTCGACGACAGAGGAGACATCAAAGTGATCATGGCCACCAACAAAATCGAGTCCTTGGACCCTGCCTTGATTCGACCCGGCAGAATCGACCGTAAGATCTTATTCGAAAACCCCGATTCAAACACAAAGAAGAAGATCTTGAACATTCACACATCCAAGATGAAAATGGCCGACGACGTTAACCTAGATGATTTGGTCACCAGTAAGGACGACTTGTCGGGAGCTGACATCAAGGCCATGTGCACGGAGGCAGGATTGTTGGCATTGAGAGAGAGGAGAATGCAGGTAAAGGCTGAGGACTTCAAGACTGCCAAAGAGAGAGTGCTCAAGAACAAGGTGGAGGAGAACCTTGAGGGCTTGTACTTGTAGAGGTGCGATATAATTAATTGCATTATTAACATGTGAATAAGCATTGTAGATAAGAGTATTTTTTTTTCTGGGAGAAGAAAAGGAAAAGAGACGAGTTCCCGTGACAACTAGTCTTCTCTGCTTTGCAAGAGACGGAGAATAAAAAGAAACAAGTTCAAGATGTCCAAGTACAATGCAAGCGTGGCACTGACTTCATCGTCAAGCGAGTATGTCTTCATGATGTGCTGAGTGTCCACGAGGATGTACGCAGCAAAGATCAAGGCACCAGCACCCGAGTATAACATTTCAAAGCCCTGGGACCGGCCTGGGAAAAACATATTGACAAAACCAATGGCAATCAAGGCCCACACACCCATTCCCAAGGCACCCTGCCAGCTGGTGAAGTCGTATTTTGACTGGAAAGCAAACACCGTGAGGCCAATGAAGAGAATGAAGGTGATCAAGAGTGCTTGTACAACAACATCCGAATCCACAAACGAGCATACAAGTCCCACTCCGTAGGACTCAAAGATCGTAAAGCCAGCCAAAAGAAAGAGATTGATTGGGTAAGAACGTGCCTTAATGGATGTGGCAATGGCAAAACCTAATGTACCGGCCACGGAAACAAAGTACAACCATAAATTATCAAGACACCAATTCTGAAGGGCCTGGTTCAGCTTAATAATATAACCAATGACCACGGTTCCGAAAATCTGAAGCGTAAGAAGCGCGTAGACTTTTCTAATGAACATCTGTCTAACTGGCAACTCGCATGAGGCCACATTCACAGAGTACTTAAAATCATCAGCCAAAGCATCATTGGCCGTCCGGGCCGCAGGGTCCTCGCCATAAGCAGGAGGCTGGTTTGAAACAGGTTGGTACGACATATGACGGTTTTGGTGTGTGTAAAAGGAATTGGTCTATGGGATTAATGGAGGGTATGGAGTAGGGAGCATGGGGGAGGATTTGTCGTATTTATATATCTAGACGGTGCGAAGCTGCGCGCGGCAATCGGCTGGTCTCTCCCCACTATTTAGACTATGCACGATCAAGTGAGTGACAGTGAATGAGTGAGAGAGTGAAAGGGAAGTTAAGGATTGTGATGATAGAGTGTGAAGAAAAAGTATGGATTGAAACGATGGGATATCACTACTTATATAGCTGAGATATAATTCGACACAAAAGCGTTTGTAAACATATATTGTATATGTATAAAAGTAGGTTTCCTAACCTGTATCGGTTGTATTGTGTGCGATATCATTTTGGCTCTCGGATGACTTTTGTCTATGCTTGGTAGAATGTGGAGTGACTGCGAATTAAAAATAAGTTAAAAAGGGCATATAAAATCAGGACACTATTTTCTCTATTTCCCTTTCCCTCTTTCCTCTTTCCTCTATATTCTCCTGTACTCCACATCTTTTTCCTATTTCTTCTCTATTCTATCTATATACCAACCCATAGTACTTGGTCTACGGCCCCCATAACTCATAATCATCATATTTGTCATGTCTATAAATTCACAGGATCTCTTGTACACCATATATAAAGACGACTCTTTAATGGTTGTAAGATTGTGCTTATAGAATAATTACTCATTGAAGAGCTTATCGATGTCATCATCTGCAATCTCCAGCACTGGCGAATCGGTCCCTTTGCCATCATTTGCAGACTTGTTACCATTACTTGAAGACTTGTTGCCACCATCTTGAGACTTATCCATATCGTCTTGAGATTTATCCGTATCGTTTTCTAATACATTTTCCGACCCGGGCGGAAGTACCAACTGACCCGTCTTCATTCGTAGCACGATAGTATCTTTAAAAGCCACGGACTTCCGGCACATCGGACATAGCCCAATGCCTTTCTTGCCTCTAGTTTGGCCACGTGCCGAAGATGACGAAATGCTCTTTTGTAAGCATTCAAGACAGTACACGTGCCCACACAAGGTGGCGGTGGCGGTAGAGACCGAGTCAAAGCATATGGGACACTCAGCCTCGGACATTTTCTTGACGACCTTGGGAGGTTCCTGGTCAATAAGCTGCTGCGTCAGCCTCAGAAACTCAAGCACTTCTATGGCATCTTCATCTTCGTCGTCTGATGATACATTTATGACATAAGGAAGCTCCATGGCGAAGAGGCAGCAGAGCTTAAGCGTAGCGCGCGATAGTGCTATGGTGCTGAGGTACTGCACCCATGCGAACCATAGCACTCCCCCACCACAGCATACCGAGAAAAAGAAGAGTGAATCAGAATAAAATTTTTGATACGGATACTAAAAAAAACATGAAAGTGACTCAAAGTAAAATTTTGGTACGTAAACCCGAAACAAACAAAAACTTATACCCGAAAAAACTTATACCCGAAAAAACGTATACCCGGAAAAATGAAGTCACTCAAAGTAGAGGTTTGGTATGTTTCTATATACCCGCTAATCAATTGTTTAGTCTTGTACAATAATGTTTTGATCGGTTAGTGATTTATAGGTGGTGTTTAATTGTTCAGTGTTCTATGGTTTTGTCTAATTGTATAGTGTTCTATGATACTTTTCTGACTGTATAATGTTCTATGAATTTGTTTACTTATCCAATAATGTCTAAGATTTTGTACTGTCAATGCTTTTATACAATGTAGTATAGAATTGTATGGCGTTATCCAATATTGTATAATGTGTCTCAGCCTGTGAGTATACTCGTTTTACTCTGTTTCTCCGACAGTGCAGAACAGAGCATCTGCGAAGTGACGGACGAGAGAGGCAGTCAATTGCACTGAGATTGTCTAGAGATTGTCTAAAAATTTATGATTGTCTAATTTTTTTTTTCTATTGTCGATTGTCGATTGTCTGATTGTCTACAATACGGTCACTCGTGTAATCTTCGTCTACGTATAACCACAGTCTCTCCTGACTAATTATAGTAGTTGCCATATATGGCGAGGGATTATCATGGGTGAGCTTGCAGTTGTCGAAAACCAGCGTTCGCCAGTCCCTCGCACTATGTGCCGGGCATGCATCAATCAGAAACCCCGGCCCAGTTGCCTTGGCACTCGAGGGAAAGCTTTGGCCACTATCATTCCAGCCACTCGGGCATTTTCCTTCCCCTTCCGTCACGGCCCATTTAACACCTCCTGCGCTGGCCAGCTCAACGCATGCTTATACAACGGAAGCCTCATGTCGCTTCCTGTAGCGAAGATTATTGTATGCCCGCACCCTCACTTTTTCGGAAGAGCTCTCAATTTCTGGAGAGTATTTTGCATTGTTCCCGAAACAGTCACTCTTGCGCCCACACAGCAATCAGTCTCCGAACTCACCGCAGCCCCCAGCCTCAGTCTCGTATTCCTCTAAGAGACTCTTCTGTTCTAAGGGGACCCTTCCTTTCTCGCACCGCCGCACCTGCCTTCTTTCTACCAACACTAGATAGTTGCTCCCCCATATCTGCGCCAACACTCCATCCCACGGAGCCTGATCTACACCTTTTGCCTCTCCCGCCTCCATCCAAATGTCCGACTATCATAACCCTCTTTCCGTGTTCATTCCGCACGACTTCCAGCATCACAATGACTTCCCCACCGAGGTGGTGGCCCAGCGCTTCCAGGCATACCGCGACATAGCCAAGGACTTGATTTCCTACCTCCGACAGTACGCCTCCGTCCAGGAGGAAATCGTACGCCAGCAGGTTCGCCTTCAGCAGGCCGTTGGCGCCCCGGGCCAGCCGACCTTGTCTTCAAACGCCTCCAAAAGCGATAAGCACCACAGTTTAAAGAGTGATAAGTTTGTAAGCGACGATGATGCTTTAAGTGCCATTAATCAGTTCTTCTTGCCTATAGGCAACGGCTCCATCCAAGATATTCCCACTATCCTCACTAGATTCCACCAGCAAAACATCCAGAACGGAACCAAAACCCTCAAAGACATCAACCTGGTCATCATCCCCAAGCTAGAGGACTTGCGGAAGGACCTCTTGGTCAAAATCAAGGAGATCCGAAATTTGCAGAATGATTTCAAAAACACCTTGAGCAAGGAAATGAACGAGACCAAGCACTTGATGTCTTCATTTAATCATGCCATAGACGTGGCCAATCATTTGGAACTTCCTTCTACTACATTGCACGACACTGGCGAACCCGATCTTTCCAGAAAGGACCCATACTTGGTCAAGTTGAAATTAGAACGTCAGTTGAAGAGACAATTGGCTGAGGAGTCGTACCTATATGAAGCATACAAGAACCTCCAGGTTTCTAGTGAAAAGCTAGAATCCATTGTGGTGTTGGAGATCCAAAATTACATGGCCATGTTCTTACATCTTGTGGAGAACGAGAGCTCGTCTGTTCTGAACTTTCTTGTTCCTAACTTCACAGAAGGCTTTTTGGCTAAGGAACCCAACCTTGAATGGGATTCCTTTATTGCCAGAAACCTCCCCAAGGCATCGTCCATTTCTAAAAACGTGACCGGAGGAAAGTTTGTAGACTTGAGCTTCCCCACTAGAAGAGTTAAAGACTTGACCATCCCTCACTACGACTCGTTGGTTAATGTCGCTGTCAAAGAAGGGTCTTTGGAGAGAAGATCCAAGTTCTTGAAGTCATATTCCAGCGGCTGGTATGTCTTGACATGCAGCTACCTTCACGAATTCAAGTCATCAGACCGCAGAAAAGACCACACGCCAGTCATGTCGTTATCACTCAATCAGTGTCTGGTGAGTGAACATTCCAAGAATGACGGTAAGGTGGTTGGGTCATACAAATTCGTGTTATATTCCAAGCTGCAGAACAGTTTGATGAATAGAGGCCACAACTGGTCATTCAAGTGTAACAACTACCAAACCATGATCGAATGGTATAATGATATCAAGACCTTGACCTCATTAGCATCGCCATCAGCTCGAGCTAAAGCCATGAGCAAGAAGCTTACTGCCAACAATGCTCTTGAGAGAAATTTGTCCCGTGGATCCAGCTTAATGTCCACTCAAACCGGGTTGAAAACCTTGAGGTCCAGCACAGGCTCGCGCTTTCACAGCAAGCTTAGCCCCAAGCAGGGAAACCAATCGGTACGCAACTCCGGTGTGTCACAGTTGTCGATCCACTCCGGGTCCACCAACCAGCGTCTATCATCAGCTTTCACCCAGAAACACAGCCAGTCCCCCAGGATCTCCAACTTGATCAATAGTGATGGGACAGTAGTGGCACCTGTTGAAAGCGAGCACACCAATGCAGACGTCAACGGAGATATCTCTGTCAAGCTAGACACTGATAATGATCTTGGGGACAAGAGCACGCAACGGACCAAAGATGGAGCGCAAGCCACACCTCAGGCAGGCTACTCAGTAGGATTGGCCACCACACCACAGCAAACCATCCCACAGAATTACCAATATTACTTGAACCAGGTGCATTCGCAGCCACAACAGTTCTACGATCCGGTGCTGCAGCAGTTCTTCACCATCAATGCCATTCCAGCAGCCCAGGTGGAGAACTCCCGGCCAAACCTGCAGGCCCAGCAAATCATTACCCAACAACCCCAGGGTACAGTGCAGCCCATGCCCCAGTACTTCCCATCTTCTCCCCTTGGCCAGCCACAAGCATACATGCCCGGATCGCCCAACCTAACCAACCAATTGATCCCTCCATCACCGCAAGTGCAACCAGGACAGATCATCACTGTGCAGGGCGAGAATGGGCAGCAGTACAACCAGTACGTGCCCCACTTTCCATCGCAGCTAGGTGACGGTAAGCAGACCAACGCACCATACCCTATTCAGCTAGGAGATAGTTTTGTGTCTAGCAGGCAAAACTCCACGATGTCTCCCCGCAGTGCAAGCACAGTGGCAGGAGAGGAAGCCACCACGGATGAGACATTGGAAGAGGGCACCTCCAAACTCAACATCAAGTAGAACATGTGTATTAATACAGTTAATCAGTAAATTCAGTAACTACACTAGAATTAATTTCACCTATTCTATACTGAAAACGATTGTCTACGCTGTAAAATATTGCCTACTAAAAACAATTGTATAGAGTGTCTACAAGGGTACACGGATTCAACGTAGACTATGTCATGTATTAATGTATGATGTACAGATGAGATTTAGACAACAACACCAGAGTTGGAAGCAATTCTTGGCCACAAGTCAGCGCACTCCTTGGCAACTGGACCGGTGATGGCAGAACCCTTCATTTCTCCCTTAGGGTTGACAATGACACCAGCGTTGTCCTCGAAGTACAAGTAGGTACCATCCTTTCTTCTCCATGGCTTAGATTGTCTGACAACAATAGCAGGCATGACCTTCTTTCTCAATTCAGGCTTACCCTTCTTGACGGTAGCCATGACCATGTCACCAGCGGAGGCAGCTGGCAATCTATTCAATCTAGCACCGAAGCCCTTGACGGCCAAAATGTATAAGTTTCTTGCTCCAGAGTTGTCGCAACAGTTGACGACGGCGCCAACTGGCAAACCCAAAGACATACGGAACTTGTTACCGGAAGCACCAGAACCAGACATGTTTAATTCTTAAGTGAGTAAGTGAAGAAGTAGTTCGATCCAAGACTTTTTTCTTAGTGCGCAGTGAGCAGGCTAGGAAAATTTTTTTGGATGGGGTCTGCATAGGGGTGCGAATTAGGGTTATAGCCCTAGAGATCCACGCGCACGTGACCATATGCCATATACCATATGACCACTCCCACCTCATCTAAACAGCCATACACTCTCAGTAGGCTAAAACAATAAATTAGATATCTTACTCATCTGTCTCCGTTAAATCACGTATTTGAGCTCTTTTTATTTATTTTTTGTTTACCTGTGTCACGTGATTGCTACCGTGGTATGTTGCATCTGCAGAGTGTCATATATTCAATTGGGCTATACTCTTGCGGCTTACTTCGCCAAGGTCATATTTTTATACTTTGGTATTTTTACCCACCTATTTTTGTACACAATCAGTGCAGTGCTCTGGTATTTATTAATAGGCATATTGTCTGTGTTATTGTGACGTAGGCCTAGAAGAAAGACAATAGGAACTGATGGTTTGGAGCCCGCGCGCTGCGTGCGTGGCCAGGGCTCGTAACTAGTGTTTTCCGCGCATGAGAGCGTGCATGGGTCGTTTATTGTTCCTGCGAAAGACTTCTTTGGCCTGTACACACGATCTCCCCCCGAGATGTTAGATATCCTGGCCTAACACTCAATTGGGATGGTTGGAACAGTATCTGAGTCGAGAAACTAAGACAAATGGAAGTGATCTAGTGATATTGTAAGATACAGAAGAGAAAAGTGTCAGAGTGAGAAATAGACACTGGAGTGGATGTGTAAGACACAGATCAATGTGTCATTTAGTAAAAAAATACAATAAGATCTAGTAGCTACAAGTTGCCGTATCGCAAATTTATTATAATAACGGCCTCGAACTCTGGACAGATATCAATGGACCATCTTTGGAAATTGAATTGAACGTCAGGTGGTTAGTTAACCACCTTCAAAGAGCCAGGGTTTCTGGTCACCATATCGGGGAGAGAGCCGTTGGACAAACGCCGGCGGCCGTACTCCTCTTCACCCGGGTAGGCTTCATGGTTCATATCGGAAGGGTGATTGTCATAGAAAAAGCCATCGTCATTGTTCGTGGAGTAGGATCTAGTAGTATTTGAGCTGTGGTGGGCATGAGCACCCACCACGCCCGCTCCAGCAGCTCCACCAATGAAACCATTGGGGGCCACGGAGTCGAAATGATTGGCTTTCTTGCCAGGAATGTCGAAAAAGTCGTCGTCGTCGTCGTGGCTGCGGTTGCGTTTCCAATGAAGAATCAAGAAAATCAAGCCCGAGATCAAAGCCACGCCCGCAACTGAACCCACCACTGCTCCGGCGATCTTGCCTCCAGACAAGCTTCTTTGCTGGTTGGGTGGATCGTTTGAATCTGGAGAAGCAGAAGAAGAAGGTGATCTGCCTCCCGTGGGATGGGGGCCCACGGTGGTGGTAATTTCAATAACGGAATTCGTAGAGCCGTTGGGCGAAGACGTCACGGTGGAGATCACAGTCGTCACACCATCTCCGGTTTTGGAGGCTTGGGAAGGGGGAGTAGATGCATTAGCATCCAGGCTTGGGTCTTCACTAGAACTGGCAGGATCAAGTGCCTGGGACAGTTCGTCGGCCAGAGACGACGACGTCGAAGGTTTGTCCTGGCCAGTGGACGTCGTCAGCGACTTGCTCAGCGACAGCTTTGTATTGGAAGCGGCATTGGAAGAAGACGACTTGGAAGAAGACGACGACGAAGATGAAGAAGCGGAACCAGAAGATGAAGACACACTGGAGCCTTCCACAGCTCCATTGACGTAGACCTGGAAGTAGCCATTACCACCGCAAGTCTGTTGGCCGTAGCCCTGACAGGGGGTATTGCAATTGCTATCATCCACCATCAAATTAGAATTGGGCACCGACAGACCACAATAGCAATATTTTCCGTTCAACAAGGCCGCCACCTTATCAGAGGGGCATTTGGACCAGCAGTACGACGACGACTGGTATAAGTATTCGCCTTGCAGCAGAAGCAGTGATTGGATGGAGCTCTGTTTGAAGCAGCCTAGTGACTGGAAATCATCACAGAGGCCCACGGTTAAGCACAGTAGTAGTAGAACACCAAAAGAAGCATGCATTATATAATAATATGAAAGACGAAGATGCAAGTATGCAGAAAGGCAAAGAAAGGGGGTATTCAGACACCAAGTAAGGGTAGGTTTTTTGGTTTGGGGGGAAAGAGTTGGATGGTTGGAAACAACCTATAGTTTGGGAGAGGTGGAAAAGGAAAAGAAAACAAGGCCGTGAGTTGCAGTTGAGAATCCTAAAAAAAGAAAAAGAAAAGAGGTAGTGCCTTGTTTATGCCCTGGGCTACGCAACCCGCGAAACAAAAATAGATCGGCTCAGAAAAGTGTCTGCCGCAACGCACGCCCCAAATAGGCCAGATCAGGGCAGATCGAAAACAGATCCCGGCGTAGCCCCCTCAATGAAAGGGCCAAAAAAAAGAAAATCGGGGGTTTGCGGTGGGAGAGAGGGGTTGTGCCGACGTGGGCCCATTTCTGGATGGGGGACTTTCTCTGGCTAGGTCAAGCGAAGGTAGAGCGCGAGCCAGGAGCCTTGCACACAGCGGAAGTTCGGCGCGAGGAGGGCCTGGAGAAAACATAACAAACGTCGCCAAAAGTCGCACCTACTGGCAGACGTTCTGTCCTGAAACCGCGAACGCATGCCGGCCTTGGGGTGTAATCCCTCCAGAAGGAGCACTCTGGCGCTAATATTTCGAGAACGTACATGAAAAAAAGATCCTTTTGGTTTGCTAGGCGACCGTGTTCTGCCAGTACACCCAGATCATATGCGTGGATGCCCTGGCGCCTCGGACTCCATATAACAAGGTTCTGGTGGGAGTTCTTCCTCATGGTATGCCTATTGTCTCCCCCACCCCCCACCCCCATTTAGCATTCCCAATGCAATTAATTGCAATTAATTAGGGGTAATGGTGGCATTGACTAGGGGCACCCCCACCCTTTGTCATGAGGTTATTTATACTATAGCCTATTCAGACCTCCTTGTGCTATTGCATATCGGCGATTGCATAAACCTATTGTTCGTGGGATCTGGGGCCAAAGTACACCTCTGCGAACAGCAGCAGCAGCAGCAGCAGGAACAGGATCAGGGACAGGAACAGCAGCGACCCAACAGCGACCAAGAGCGCGCGCTCGCCCACCAACCCGCACCCGCACCCGCACCCGCACCCGTGCACCAGAAAATATAAAAGCGTTTTTTTTTTCAATTGCTTGATTGATCCTTAGCGGCCACTTCTCTTTCTGAGGGACCTATTGGGGCTTCTCCAAAATGCTGTCTTTTTTGAGACTTGTGTGGCTGCTGAGATCAACCTCGGCCCTTTTTCGCTAACACCGATTTAGAATCTTCCAATCGGAGTTTGATAGTAGTGGGGCATACATGCGTAAGCGTAGATAGTTAGGTCAGAGTAGATGAGAGCAGAGCAGAGCAGAGCAGACCACACCACCCCACACCAAAACAGAACAGAACAGAACAGACAACACCACACCAGAATAGACCACAACAGAATAGACCATACCACAATAATAGACCACAGACAATTAATAACCTCGAGGGTTGTTATCTGCGCCAAAGAATGTGCAGCGGAGGTTAGACGGAATGCAGCCTTGTATTCATGTACAGCTCCTTTCAGACATTGGACTGCCTCTTTCGGATCTCTGGTGTTTGGCGTACCTGGTCAGTTGACTGTCCATGTTACACTCCATTGTGTGCGCGCTTTAGGACAGACAGACATCATCCCACTTACTCCACAGTACAGCTAACAATAAGACACAATAAGTACTTATAAGTATCTTATATCTCCAGGTCTATAAATATTCACCTCGTGAACATCCTCCGCAATTCCCTCTGTCCATTACACGACTACTATTCCAAACCACATTTGATTCATTACATTTGATCTACCACGTTAGTCTACCACATAAGTCCAACACAGTTGATCTACCACATTTGATCCACCCACTCCATTGCCTGGAACTATAACAATAAAACACTACAGTTGAACATGAGCCTTTCCATCAAATCGGTATCCACCATCTCACAACAATACCGACACGAAGTGGACGAGTTGCTCGCGGACAGGGCTCACAACCCCAACCCTTTCCTAGAGAAACTCACTCTACAGAAGATCCGGTTGGACATTCCTCGTCTCATAAATGCATTGTCGTCTCATAAGAGTAACCGGGCATACGACGATACCCGTTCTCAGGTGCTTACGTTATCCAATCAGATAGAGGATCTTCTCTATGAGAACAAAGGCTCACTATCGACATTTGCTTTCGAGCACGAGGAGGAGAAATCCGTGTCTGAGCCAGTGGAAACCATCAATGAAGATTTAAATCAACCCGTAACGGAGGATGACGACTACGCATCGCTTCGAAAAAGACTTCTTGCTGATGGAAACACCACCAGCTTTGATAACGAGAGAAAGGAACAGATGAACGAGTACCACGAGAGTTTCCAAGAGGACATTATTTCGGATTTGACGGCATTAGCCTCCACGCTTAAAACCTCGGCCCAATCCCTCTCGTCCAAGATTGTTGAGGATTCCAAGTTGGTATCGGAGTCCAGTGAGAACATGATGAAGAGTCTGACGTTGATGCAGTCCGTGGGCCAGAACTTGAACTCGTACTTGTCGGAGAAATCAGGAGGAAAGATCTCGCTTTTCTTCATGATCAAGACCATGGTCTTTGTTTTCATCCTCTTCTTTTCCATGGTGGTGGTGACCAAAATCCTCCCCAAAATGTGACCTGGTATAGGTTGTCTGGATGCGCGTGGACTATGTATATAATGTCACTAGACTCTAGTATTGTCACCATTCGATAGATTAAAGCAGTACTAGTAGAGATATATCATGATAGAGTCATACACAGTTAACTATAGAGTATAGAGTAGACTGTCTATTTATTATGTATGAGAACTAAGGATGTACATGCTCCATGGTTATACAATCATAAGATTACGTATCACTCATTAATTTGCTTCTTGTATAATTATACATAATGTGTATAGGGAAATGTATCGGTTATATATATGTTTATTAAGTATGGGAAAAATGTATGACTAGATAACTTTAAGGTAGAAGAGAGTACATTTGGGTGCGACTGTGAAATGGACATACTGTAGACCTACATTTTATTATGCAGAAGAAAAAGGTAGTGATACGGCTGTTTCATGTAAGTTTCATAAAGGTTTCATAAAAGTCGCTTATAAGTTATGGATCCGTTTTAGATGTGTTTTAGATGTCATATTATTACATGATTGTATGAATGATTGAGACTGTGGAAACATACACAGGGCTCGTAACCATATCTTAACCGTATTTGATTAATGATTGATTTGAATAAGGGAATGAATTAATATACAGATGAAAAGACCTTAGCATCCGAAACGTATACAGAAAACTATATTCATTATATCACTATCCTCAACTATGGGTTTTTCTAGCTTTATGTCTGGGTGAAAGACTGGGTCTCATGTCTAAAGCCCTTATCCGTAATATTATGTATAAATATATATCTAAAAAAAGAGTTATACTGGATATTTATCATTTAATAGTATTCTTTTATGACGAGATTTGGGTTATAGAAGAGAAATTGGGAGTACTTATAAACTATAACCTGCATACAATCACACCACTATATCAATGTGTAATAATTAAAATGTCAATAACCTAATAGATTAGTAAAGTTCAAAGATAATATTTCTTGCTAGACACATAGCTGGTATGTCTGGATTTATGCCTAATGATATGTATGTATGAGATGTATTATGTATGAGGTGAGTATATACATGGTCATGGAATCGTATCACATGGGACGAGCAAAATCCATGGGTTGGCCAGCATCGTCAGAGAACAGCGGAGCACCAAACTGACGAGTGTCATTATTGTGCTGAGGCTGATTGTTGTGTAATGGTTGGGTGTTGTGCTGGGGCTGGTTCTGGAATTGCCGGGGCAAGTTTCCACAACGGTCCTTCCCAAAATTGATCTTCAACGTCTTATAATCTTTAAACGACTTGATGCCGTCGATGGCTTTGATGGCATTGCTAATGTTGACAAAATTGATGAAAGCACAGTTCTTCTCCTCAAGGTAGTTGATCTGCTCAATTTCTCCGAACGAAGAAAAATCGTCTCTCAACTTCTGTGCATTGAAATAGACAAAGTCACTGATGTTGCCAATGTAAATATTTCTGGAAGCTCCATTGGACACAGCCAACGATAAGGCATTGGACAATGGCCCAGAGTGTTTTCCCCAGCCCACCTTGATGCGTCTATTATGGATAGTCAAGCCGTGGAGCTGGCAGAGCGCAAAAAACTGTGCTGCTGCAATGGGATCAATGAAGGTAATGAAACACACGTGTCTTTCCTTCAAAAAACGTATGCTCTGCAACAATCCTCCACGTACAACGTTGCAGATCTCCTCCACGGAAGAGTCCTGGTGCAAGTTACCCAAGTACACGGTTCGGTTCCCCAAGTTATTGGCCCCACCGGCCTGGGTAGCTATTTGGGCAGCAGCAGCCGATTGCTGTACGAGAGCCGAAGAAATGAACTCTCTATCAGCAGCAGTAACCACATGCTCCATTCCAGGGGCCAACCCCAAGTACTGCGCAGCATTGTGTTGCTGGGTCTTGGTGATGAATGCACACCGGTCTTTTCCATAGAAGCACTTTTTATCCAAGTACTTCTCTTTTGTGGGCAAATCAGATACACATCTGATGGCACTTAAGATCGACAAAAAGTGGATGAACGCAATGCCCTTCTCGCGGATGATCTTGATGCAGTCAATCACTCCATACACGGATAAGTCTTCCTTTAACTCATCCTCGGTGATGAGCTGGCCAGTGACTGAGTTGTGCAAGTTGCCAAGGTAAACGTTCCGCGTAGCACCATCTTTTTGGATGGCATCCTTGACTATAGGAAGGATCGGGGTGTTCTTGCCCCAGCCAATGCGGATATCGTTACCCTTGATGTTTAACTTCTTCAAGATGCAATCGGAGTGGAATAACATGGCCGACTGCAGATCAATAAATGATATGAAGGCACAGTTCTTGGCACTGAGGATCTTGACGCTTTCCAAAATCCCGCTTCTCACATAGTCCAATAACTCATTGGGCTCGATGTCACTGGGGATGTTCCCCAAGTATACCGTTCTGGAAGGAGCAGCCTGGTCTGCCTGTGAGACATTTTCTTGAGACGTAACGTTGGACTGGGAATGTCCAAACACATAATCTCCATTACCAACAGATACACTTCTTTCGGCGAGTCCAAAAGAGGATTGGGAGAAGTTGGTTGGAGGCTCAGCAGGACTATTATAGTGGTCCTGGAAGTTCTGATCCAAAAGGTTGTTGGAGCCGTAAAAAGTCGAATCGGGGGGAGGCGAGGTGTCAAAAGTCTCCACACTCCGGGCCGAATTGACAAAGGTGTCTATGCTTTGGGAGTAGTCGGTCCGGAAGTCCCGGTCATACTGTGGAGGGTAGAATTCATGGGACTGTGCCGGGTTATAGTCGTTGCTCTGGGCCTGGACATCATTACGGGGCATCTGGTACTCCGGATATTGCTGGGACACGAAAGGCTGGGGCGTGGGTTGGTAGGGATTGTAGTAAGACATGATGGAATGCAGGAGAAAGGAATGAATCGTTAATCAAAAAAAACTCTGGGAAGACGGTCTGTGGACAAAATAGCAGAGAATCCCGGATGCAGAATGAAGTAAAGATAATAAATACACGAAGCAGCCGTTGAGTGTGTTTGAGTGTGTTTGAGTGTGTTTGAGTGAGTGAGTGGGTAAGTGGGTAAGTGGGTAAGTGGGTAAGTGTGTGTGTGTGGAAAGAGAGGGAAACGGGCTATGCTCGAGGCGTAAAAAAGGAACGGAGCCAAATGCGGGTGAACGAATGGAAGGAAGTCTTTGTTTCAAGGGACACACTAGAGTTCAGAGGGCGAAACACTTGAATTCAGAGGCCACCTTTAGAAAATACTCGACACTCGGGATTTTAGACGATGCAGTTATGGATAGGTAGTAGCAGTGGGGTCGAATTTTTTTTCAGCTTACTCTGCGCGTAGCACGCTTTCTTTGATCGCCGCACATTTAGGACTGCGAAGAGCATCGCACGTGACGTAAGTCCGTCATCACTCGGAGTACTGCGTCACGTCTCCGGCATCTTCGCTTTCCGAATGGTGAAGCCCAATGTCCATGGTCACGGGAGAGGATTGCGATTCTTTAAAACCACCTTCACCCGAAATACTTGAGATCTCATCTTCCTTCTCCAGCTCACTATAGTACGTGGATGCAGAGGAAACGTCCAGAGCGCGCCGGTGAGATCGCGCGGCACGTGAGCCTGCTTCATCCATTACCCCAGATTCTTGGCCCACCATCTCTAGAGACTCCGTTTTGACTTTTGCACCAAGCCCATCAAACATAGTATTTTTTTTATGCCCTTGGTTTTCTTGATAACATTCACCTTCACTTGCTTTATCATGATCTCCAGAAACCTCTCTTGTATCTTCTTCTAAGTACCCTCCTAAGTCCTCTCTTGGAACATCTCCTGCATCTTCACTTTCTTCACTGGTAGCCTTAGAATACCTTGTTCTCTTTTGCTGTGGTTCATTTTCACTATTTGATCGAGAATCCACTGGCTCCAGTTCCTTATCCAATTTCGGAATCAATTCGGAAACCAACTTCATTGGCTTCTCTTCCTCTTTATGCTCCACTGGCATTTGAAGCCCCACTGGCTCCATTTTTATTTCACTCTTCACAGGTGATGATACAATATCCTTCCCCTCTCTGGGCCTTTTCCTCGCCCGGCTCCTCTTACTGGGAGATACTAACTTCCTGCCAGCCACTATATCCTCAACAAATACCCGGTTGAGATTGGTGGAGTTGCGCTTGACATACTCTAGATTCAAGAGAGCCAAGTTGCCCTCACCTTCGGGCTCAAGTTGCGCGATCTTGCGTCTCTTCTCATTCAACACTTGGAAAAACCGGTTCTCCAAGTCCTGTAGTATCGCGCCATAGTCAGAGGTCATCTGGTGCACTTCCTTGTCTAGAGCTGCACATACGGAAATCTGCTGGGCCAAGTTGTGCTGCGTTTCATGTAAATCGCCGCGGAGCCGTTTGTTTTCCAGAACCAACTCCATTATCCACGTGAGCATGTTGTAATGTGCTCGCTCGGTATATGGCACCACTTCCACGTCTTTAAAGGGCAACACTAGCCGGCCATACAAAATCGAAAGCACGTCCAGCGTGTTTACGGATAACTCGAATTCAGGCAACTTTTCGCCACATTCAGGCATGAGTTCCCCGGTTTCGCCATCGTAGGAATCGTCTGTGCTGAGTCTAGCATTTAGGACTAATTTCAGCTCTGTGTTTCCTGCCACTTCACTGTGCTCAGTCTTTCCAGCCAGTTCAGTATGCTCAGTCTCTACCACTCCAGTACTTTCCAAAGCAGTATTTTCTAATCCAGTATTTCCAGTATTTCCTGATTGAGTCTCCTCAATATCCCTTACACCAAGCAATTCCAACAATGTACGTTGCCATGTTGCAGGGTCAAGGTCAGGCTTGGATTTGGCCTGGTGGAGCTGGTGTAGAGAGATTTGCGTTTCAAAGATCCCTTCCTCACACGCGGCCACCAAAGTCAATTGCTGGTTACCAGAGCCGTAGGTTGCTCTTAGTTGTGCAAAGGCATTTTTTATGTGCTTGTTTGTTTTTCGGCTGACGATGTTGAGTGGAACCGTGACGATGTTGCTCATGTGTGGTGACCTTTTTTCTCAGTGCTCATGCTTAATAAGTATGTAGAGGACCACCCAATACTTAACCCTACACTACAATAGCCTGGAATACTCTAATTTCTTCTCTATTTCACACTACTACACTATCAAAAGTCTAGACTACACTAGCTTATACTGTACCGGATTAATTTTTTACTAGACTATACTACACTTTAATAGGCTATACTACATTATACTATACTGTATTAGCCGACTCAACCCCAAATGAATGAAGAAAGACCAAAACTCTTCCCAGAGGGATCTATGTGCTTCTCGGTTATTACTATCAATTATGATTATAGAGTATAGTGCAATACTCATACTTGTTTATATTCCTTTACACCACTGTAGTCCGGGTGAAATAACATACGCATTTCTGTCCAATCAGTCTATCTATGTCAGTCTATGTCAGTCTATGTCAGTTATCGTTAACTTCGTCCCGAACCTTTATAGCTCATCATATAATGTAGTTAGTTCAATGGCTAGAATTCTTAGTCTAGTCTAATAGAATGGATACCACCCGCAGTAGATCACCGCTAGGTTCTGCTCGCTGGTGGCTTCACGGATCAAATCTCGTACTATAGCCTCCACACTCAAGCCTCCAGCATGTAACTTCTCGGTGACCATGAGTATGGCACTCTCAGCCTCCAGAGCATCTCGCCTGGGTTCTGCTTTGATATGTGCCTGACTCTCTTCTTGTAGTTTCATTTTTCGGATGGGCGAAATGGACCATGAATATAACGGGTCCCAGCGTAGCACGTCAAGAATGCCTAAGATGTGTTCCTGGTTGCACCTGAGAACTCGAAGCGTATGCTCGCATAACCGGCTGAACGACCCGTTGATACCCATGAACCCGAACCCATCCACAATGTCTCGCGTAAGTCGAAACGGTACCATCTCCGGGATGGGAAGCCGTTTGCCTTGGTCGAACGCAACCCCCAAGTCAATATGGATGGGTTCTCCAGTAAACTCGTCCAATAAGATATTATTGCAGTGACGGTCTCCTAGACCAAGAATATGGCCTACCATGGATGTGGTAGCTACTCCCCGAGTGTAAAGCTGTCTGCTGTGGAACCATTTATCTGGAGTGAGGAAGTTCTCTGCAAAATAGTGCCTTAGAACGGGCTTAATGGAACTCTCAATGGTCTGGTAGATCTTAAGCCGTTGTTTCGAATCAGCACTCTGGTTTTTTTTCATCATCTCACGGGCCTTTTCCACCTTCATATTATCCATTTTGGTGTGGTAGGGCCTGATCACCTCAATGAGGGCTTTGGAGTTGGGCACAAACTCAATCACTCCTGCTCTAGGACCAAGAGGCACGGCTCGGTATGTACGGATGAGAAGATGTCGTTTCCGGGTTTCCTTGTCTTTGACAAAGATACGATTGACCTTCTCGAACACCTGCTCCATAATGGCATCTTGTCGTAAATCATCTGCACCATGTTTGAGAAGCATTCTGTGCTTGGTACCATCTGAAAGCTTGAATTTTGCTATCTTAGGCAAACTGAGCCCGGATGCTGCAATCTTCACTTCTTTCTCCATACATACCATATGAGGTTCGTGTTTGTAGCCGTTTCTGCTGACCAGCAACTCAAGCGTAGGAGGAGGTAAGTTGGGGAGTTCATTCATGAAATAGGCCCCCATCTTGAGTTTGTCCAACTGAAGAGGTTTTCCTCGGGTACTTTTCATTTCCGCAAGCGATATGAACTGCTGACACAATTTTTCAATAGGCAACAACAACTCCGAGGCATATTCGGAACTAGACGCTTGGAGCGAGCTCCTGATATTCTTGGCTGCCGCAGCCCGTGCTAGCATCTCGAGATTTGAGGTCTCAGACGCCATTTTTTCACTGAAAATCAACGATAGAAGTGGATAAAGCGCATGGAACGGATGGTCTAGACAGATCTTTATAATGAGATCATGAACATTTTGTTGGAAGGCCGTAGGATCGTTGGATGCTCGAGACAAGATCTGCGTGCACCACGTCACTGGCTTGTAGGAACTCAATTGGTTGAGAGACTCATTGAGAGACTCCTGGAGTTGGTCATTGGTGGAGAGCTCGAAAAAGGCAGAAAAGAATTTATCCACATACTCATCGTTTTCATCAATTAAAAGGGCTTCGAGGTAGAACTTGATGGACGTGGAAACAAAGCTCAACTTGGTATCTTTAGCTCTGTCGAGTTCATCTGTCTCGGAGGTAAGCTGGCTTTTCAAGCGATTGTAGTATTTTTGAACCGCCTTTTTCTCCGTGCTGGTCACGGAATTCTTGCTGTAATAGGCTTTGATGTCGTCGGTTTCTGTTTTGCGGTCTTGGACTCTATTGGCCAATTCTCGGAGCTGTTCTTCCAATACTGGTGACTTGTATTGCTGCTCGCAGAAACGGGCAAGAAGATTGTAGACTTGGGCTCGCTGGCTGATCAGCTCTATCTCGCCTATAGCAGCTTCCATGGGATTCACGATTTGCTGTAGAATGTTGATGCCCAAATCCATTCGGGAGTCGGCTTTCCACTTGGCCAAATGAGCCTTGATCAACTGCAGGTGAACACTAAGCCGAGGAAACCGTAACAGAATGGTTCCTGTTTCTTCTAGTTTGGTCAACATAGTAATGGGAATGCTTGTTTTCCCTGAAGTCCAAAGGGTTTGTGCTGCTTGGTAGGCGGAGAATTGTGTCAATTGTAACTGCTGCTTTGAATCGTCAAACTTCACACTCTTGCTAAGTTTTTCTAGTAAGACAGAGGAATTGATGGCTTTTTGGTGGTACCCTTCTTTTTGGAAAAGACCATTAAAACGCAGAAGCTCATTGACCTGACCTAACAAACAAAGATCTTTCTTACTGGAGAAAATGCCCTCAGATATCACTTCCCCGAAGAATACGTGTTCATTTTCAGGAACCAATTTTTGGCAAATGTCAAAAGCAAGTTTTCTGGCGAGAATCACATCTTCACAACGACCAGAATCCTCAGTCTCAAACCATGACGTGCTTTTCTCGAAAGACACCGAATCAGGAACAAAACTTTCCGCCTTCGATGTAAAAATCATACTGACACTTCTCAAGATAGCCAATGTCTCGAGCCACATTTGCATCTGCTGCTTGCGGTACTTGACGTCCATGTGCTTGCTCAAAAAGTCAGTGCGTTGGTTCAAAAGCCTTGTCATTGTTTCATTGTACAATGTGGCTTCAAGTGATTGTAGGTCAGTAATGGGTGCATCCTGAAGCTGCTTGAAATAGGAGTATATCACATCGTGTTTTTTGGTAGAGTGATCATCGACCGGAGCTTGCCATTGATTCAATTTCCATGACCATTCACTAGTATTATGTGAGGATTCATTGGGGTTATGAGAAGACTCTCCAGAATCGTATGATGTCTCGCTTAAGAGCTTGGAAAGCCCCAACATCCCGTCTCCAAGTAAGGACTGGATCATGTGCCGAGCTTCAAAAGGCTCTCCCAAAGCAATCGATGCATCCATAAAACTATTATCATACTGAAACGCTTCGGCTGACAGACTGTCAGTGTTCAAAAGCTTGAGTGAGTTTTCAAAAGTCACATCATAGGGCATACCGGAAATGAGATCAAATTCATCAAGTGCACAATAAATCTCTGTCAATGGGTTTCTGTAACGAGATAAGTCCACCTTGTCAATTTGATTATCAGTATAGTCTTCAAAAAGCATCAATGCTGATTCAGGCAGCTTGCTCTCCTTGACCATATAGAAAATGGCATTATGGTCCAATGACTCATACAATTCTTTGTAAGGTCTAATATTCCGCTTAGCTCCAATCCGGATCCCCAAAACTATGCTTGTCATCAATTCTATCTTTCTAGCACAGTAGAGTTTTTGGGAATACTGGCCCTCGAGGTACTGGCGAATCGTATCCTTGCCTTTTGGAACCATATGGAGGAAAAATAGAACAAAGCTGGGTAAAGTTTTAACTGCTAGATCTGGCAAGCGAGTCACACAGCTGGTGATGATTGATGCCATGCTGGTGAATGCAGGAATCTTGTGGACTAGAGACAACATGAACTCACATTCATTTCGAAGAAACGAATCCATGATTTTCTCAGAAGATTTAGCTCCTGTTGAGTTGGGACTCTTCTTTTCAAGATAATCACAAGACTGAGGGTGTAAGGCAACGATATAGGGTTGAAAAAGACTTTCGAAGTCGGCCCAATCGATGAACTTGGAGCTTTCATCGCTAAGATTCCATAATAACACCCCAACAACGGACTCCACGAATGCCTTTGTTTGATTAGTTCCGCATTCATAAACATCAACCAAATCTTTCAAGAAAGAATTCATCGTAGTGGACTCCAGATCGAAATCCATTGACATTCTCTTCAAGTTCTGGCTCACCTGGTCTGTGAACAACTCTGCTTTTGCTAAATCACTATTAAGTGATGTTCCAGAGAGGTAATAATCAGCCAAATACTCAGATACCCATAGAGGAAAACGCGTGTCACCATTATGGATGGGAACATTGTGGGTCAAAAATAATTTGACCAACCTCGGCATCTGGTCACACTCAACCACCGAAGTTTTTTCCGGTCTATAAGTGTAGATAAAGAGTTCAGAGACTAAATGCACCCAAGAATCGTAGCACCGCAGAATACTTTTCCTCATGCTGTCATGGGCCAAAAAGACTCTCACATCCTCAAATATCAACGGGAGTTTCTGGCCCAGGATTCTCATCAGAAACAAAAACCGAAAAGCAGGCTTCAATTCCTTTTCACAGACCTCCAAAAGACTTTTCTCAAGTTTCACACAGAAATCCATGAATACTTCGTGAACTTGTCCACTGAATTGAGATAAAAAAGTAATGGCCGAAGGAAGAATATTTTCAACCATTACAGTTTTGAAGCACACAAGGTCCAATTGGTTGAACAAGAAGGAGATTTCGTCATCAAACCCTGTGCTTATTAAAGGCGAGAATAGCTCCATTACCAACTGCACAAGATTGAGATTCTGAAAGCCGATTTTGCTAATGTGCCAGAAAAACTGGAGTCGTCTCAAAACTGCTATCTTCTGTGATACATCATTTGTATCAAGATCCAAGGAAAGTTGACGGAATATAAAGTACACCGTCGAGACATCCCAGAATTCTTTGTCATTGCTATATTTCGAAATGAGAGCTGATGTGAGATCCACACTGGACACAGGCGAGATCTTAGACGAGTTCAACATATTAATGACTTTTTTGCGCATATAAGCCTTTTCAGACGAGGCATTGTTGAGTGCAGCACCAAGAGCAGGACCACTTCGAACATCAGTGATTTTGGCAATATCAAGCACGATAAGAAGAAGCTTATCCTTCATACTAGGCTCGTAAGAGTCCCGTAAAAGATCCGATAAGGTCTGGAAAACCTTGTTTCGTGTTCCTTTGGAGGTATATGCTAAAGCCACAGTCAAAGGAAGACAATCCTGGACCAACTCCAGAACAGTACATGACTTGAGTTTGGTCAAATGGTCAAACAAGGTTTTTTTGCACAGTTCATTGACAAATTGTGTTTCAAGCGAGCTGATAATCGCAATGATATACCGACAATTGTCTAGGAAGAACACGGACAGGTCAATGTACCCAAAAGCACGAAAAGGAAATGTAAAAAGGTCGAGATCAGTAGTGATCCATGTTTTGATCAAGTCCACTTTTACTTCCTTAAAGAGTTCCCGGGTATCTTGTTTCTTGCGGATATCAGCAATAAGCTTAATGCCCTGATTGAAGTAAGGAACGAACGAAGCAAACTCCGAGTACTCCAATAGAATGAGCATTATCTGGTGGCAGATTTGGGTGTTATGATCAGTAAGCAAGCTCATGAAGAAGCAGAAGGTAGCACTTCGTTCCACTGATGATTGCGGAGTCAGAAAGTGCTGGCAGATCTCTTGTAGAAAAAGCATTTGAGTCGACAAGTCTTTAGAAGTAATGAATGTAGTGATCACATGTGAGAGTGCTAGCTTCATTCGGTTAGTGAAGGAATCAAACGACTGTAAGAAGAGCGATCTGATATCAGCATTGGAGACCACCTTCTCTGCATTGTACTGTGTGTACTCCAAGCATAAGGTCCATGTCTCCACCAATAACAATTCACTAAGAAATAGGTTTTTCCTCAAGCACTGGAGAAAGAAATTGATGAGATCCAAACAGTAGGTCTCCATCTCCAGGTTTTCGGAACCCAAAAAATGATATGTTCTTTTCACTAACCTGCAAGCTAGCTTAATAGTGACTTCAAATCGGTCAGTCTCATGAGATGCTAAAGGTCCATCACCTAGTAAGCGTATCACGTGTCCAAGTGAGCTTTGGCTTGGTTCTAATGATATGTTTTCCTGCATCCGAACAAGAATTTCAAAGCACGCAAGAGTCTCCTCGGAAGAAAAGCTCTGCATCATCCTGGAGAGTTCCTCCATGGGACAACCCTGGTAAACCAATAGAAACTCGAAATATTCAACGCGATTTGCTTTGACCATCTGAGGAGCATTCATTTTGATTGAGTCGCATTGTGAAGATTGAGAAAATTCAACATCAAGCTCATTTGCACCCAGAAACTCGGAATTTCGGTCGTGGGTAGAGCCCAAGTATCGGAAATGGTAGTCGATGAGCTCAAAGGGAAAGCATAGACCGCTCAAGAGGTTTTGGGTGGGCTTGTATGTCAAGATAATTAATATAGCGGTCGCAGCTTCTTCCTTCAGGCTGATAGAAGGCGCAAGAGACGCCGTTAAGCTTCTGGCTTTGCTTTGCAAGTCGTTTGCATGAATAGCGTACTTGTGTAAAAGTCCCTCAGCAATTTGCATCAAGTATATTGCATAAGCCAATGTATTTGAAACACTGATTTCGTCTTCGAGAACTGTACGAAAACTTTCACACATCTTTTTGACCACTCCATCAACCAGGTCACTTGAACCGGTGATTTTAGTCACCTTAACAGTATGTTCTGCAAGAAAAGGTGCTTCCTGATCTTCAAGCGTAATGAATCTTTGTAGCTTCTCACTATTAGTAATGCAAACCAAGTCACTTTTGTGCTCCTCAAGCTTTGTTTCTAGTGTGTCTGGAACCGATGTCTCCAACCCTCCTATCCAAAGAAGAGTCTCGGCCAATTTCTTGGCTGAAATCAGAGGCTTTTCCTGGAGAGACGTATTTTCAAAACAATCGTCCCATTTTCCAATGATCCAGCGCAGAACACTGACCAGAAGATTGCCTTCTCGGGGGAAATTCACGTTTTTAAAGACCCTTGCTAAGCTCTTCCAAAACTCGATTCCACTATCGCTTAATAGTGCCGGTCCTGCAATGTCAGATAGATCAAGAATACTCTGGATTTGGCTCAACATACCCTTATCAAATAACATCTGTAGACCACTTCTATTTTGCATGGAGATCACATCGTGGAAGAGCGAACACGATATATGACAAAGAGCTCGATCTTTCACCATTGGTACAAGCAACTTCAACAATTGATGGGTTTGTTCAGTGAATAATGGCCGACAAGAGTCCGCTGATATTTGAAGACAGGCAAAGAGGGACCGGAAACATACCAAAGCCCAGAAACTAAGGTTCTTCTCTGTCAATAACCTGAGTAATATGGGAAACAAGTCACCTAAATCTGATCTGTCGCCATCAGGCTTCGATGCTAAGAAACTGGAGGTGTAATCTGACTTGACTTTTTCAGATTGAGAGTCTTTGGTTTGTTTTTTCGGCATGATTTGGGACAATAAATCAATATTATTATAGGGAACCCATTCGAAATAAAACACTATAAGCTGTAAGCCAATGATTTGCAACTTTAAGTCTGGCTCCTCCATGAAAGACGAGAGAAACTGTAACGTAGTGCCGCATGTGGAGAACTTTGCTCTAAAGTCTTTCACCTTCTGTCGTTTATTGGCGACTGCACCATCAGTCCAACTTCTATAACTCTCCGGATTGGGACTTCCAGAGCTGCTAGTCTTGTTTTCTCGGGTCTTATAATATAACGAGACCAATCGAGGAATTGCCATGAGTAAGAGCCATGGTTGGGTGTTTTCAGAGCTATGAAATACGCTCCGTAAATGATACCAGTCTATAATTCGTTTTGATTTGCCCACCTTGATATCCTTAGAGGCAAGCTTCAAGCTTGGAGTTTGTGATCTTAATAAGAGTGCTTGGATTAGCATGCCCAAAGTATAAAGAGAACGACTGGATTCATCTCCAGCAAGAGAATCAATGGGAGAATCGGCCAGAGAATCGGCATTCACGAGTTTTGGATACGACGAGATGTCGAAGTATCGATAGAATGACTCGTGGTTTAAAAACAAAAGGAATTGCCTGAACAATGGGTCTAGGGATGTGGAGCTGAATTGTAAGATTGTAGCCACACCCAAATGGATCACCTCATGTAGGAAGCCAAAGTCTTCAGTTGAGAGAGCCACAAGCAACTTATTGATGATTTGGAAAGCACTAAGGATAATGGGGTTCTCCCTTCGTGTATAGTTCTCCACGGCCCTTTTCAAAATCGGCAAAAGGGAGAAGTATGTATGCAGTTGTACCAAAGGCAAGACGATAGAAGAAGAGGAGCCCATCAAAGAGGACAAACCTGAGAACAAGTCTCGGAGAAGACTATCGTTCAAAGAAGGGCCATTGAACTCCTGAGTGATGGCTCTGCACGCGAATTTGTAGCATTTCGTCCACAGATCTAGGCTCAAATGGCAGAAAAACGGCTCCAGCTTAAGCAATTTATCGAGGATTTGAGCAAAGTCTGCTGTGCATGGTCCAAACGCGTCCTCACCTGAAGCATTGAAGTAGAGGCCCATTAGAGTGGAAAGTATAGTAAAGTAGCCCTTGAATTTAGGACGTTGCTTGGTAGGAAGATTCAAAGAGACCTCGACCAACTCTCGGAGTATTAGCGAAGCATTATTGACACGGGCAACCACCGGTGCAGCAAGTGTTCCCAGCGTGGAATCACGTTCGATCTCTATGGCTCGTAGAAGTGCCTGCAGTAGAGCTAGGAATTGCCTGGGGTTATGAGCGAGTTTCACATAGGGCACTTTTTGGAGCGAGTTTAAAACCTCATTTCTAGTTTTTATCTTGGACGATCCGAGCGAATCGATCACCGTGTTGAGGTCAAACGTGGACATGGCAGCATGTGAGTGCTATAGATGTGCATGAGTGCTACTGAGATAGGCGGATGCGAATGCGCACTCAAGCACGGTTCAGTACAAGGTCTAGTATAACGTCTAGTATAACGAAAAGAAAATTAAGTGGTATATTAAGGGAGACAAAAATAGCGGTGGAAGTTATATACTGGATAATCTTTTTGATGGTTTCTTTTTTGGCTCGAGTATGGGTTCAGTTTGGAAGTAGTAAGTGGTGGTGAAGCCCACTCTCACCTGCTTTGATATTCTAGTAATCTACTGTAGCTCTACATAATGGTAGATAGAGAGATGAATGCACCTGGCATCTCAGTACACCCCCAATACTTCTGGTCATCATTCACACAATAAAGTAAGTAGCCATACATTTTTTCTGAGTCCTGGATTCTAGAATAATTGATGATCATGAACTCAACATACACTTTAGAGGCTTTTTTTTTATGGACACTTTTCAGACTTTTATGAGCACTATTTTATGAGCACTACTTTATTAGCACTATTTTATACGCGCATTTTGTCCTCTTTTTTTCACCCATTTAGAGTACTGTGAGCACTGAGCACTATATAATGTTATGATCTATACACTACAGATTACTACTATTCCACCACTTCCACTATATTAATTTACTATTTCACTTTTCTTAAATCTTGTCCAAAATATAATTTTAAATTGAGAACATAAAAAGTACCTTTTCTGGATATACTGTAGCGTGGACTTACGGCCGCGTACCGTCCATATCTATGCTCTAATGAATTCATCAACCAGTATCGAAATTTCGAAAAAAAAAAAACAAGACGAAATAGCTGAGTCTTTGGATTAAACAAAGTCTAATTCTACTTATCTCAATGTAGTCTCATGTTGGTGTTTGGAGTTAGTCCTGGAACTCAATCTTCGAGTATAATGTACATTCACCCAAATAGCATGCGTTCATGAATACTGTTAGATTCACTATAGGCAGGACTCGTAGAGGTCTTATGAATTCCACGTCATCAAATCTTAACCATGTCATTGAATAATGTAGTTACCATGTGATAGGATCTTCCCTTATCAGTATGGTTATCGTTCTGAGATTTTGCAGCCGCGTTTTCTCTCGAAACACTAAAAAACAGCGAGATTCCCGTTTTGAGGAAACACTGGAGAATGAACATAGTAAATACAGTACTTGAATTGGAAATTTAGGGTCATAAAAATGTAGGTCTTTATCTCCTGGCTTAAATGAATGAGTATATTTACCATAAAAAGCCCTTAAATAATTTCAAAAGAAATGCTTTTTTTGAAATTAGAAGTACTATATTTATTAGACTATAATTCATACTCTACTCCTACCAGCTACTAGTCTACTACTGGCTACTGACTACTGACTACTAACTACTGACTACTACTTTATTACTATACCACTTCAATAGAGGTAAAAACTACTTCAACTCTACTACTACTTTGGTTAAGTAACATATGGAGTATAGTTCATTTTATGTGTGCTTCTAGTGTTTCTGGCTTCATAGGAATAGCTGCGAAAAAACATGTCTTCCTGCGCACCTTACAAATGCGAAAAGCCCATATGTCATCAAAAAGATCTATCAAAAGGATCTCTGACTGAAAGAAGTATATTTATAAATAGTTAGTAAAGGAGTAACTTTTTTAAAGATATTAGAGATTAAGATGATTAACATATCCAAGGCACTCTATTAAAATATTGCAATTCAATTTTAACCTGAGTACTTTGGCTAAAGGAGGCCAACACCAATACACTTGAACCTAACAGTCAAATGTAATGCATACCCGTCTTTTTGTTCCAGGAAAGTAACAAAAAAACGATATCAATATGATTTATATTAAGACTGATGAGCTACTCTTTATGTAATAGTGATGGCAATAACAAGCTACCAGCAATCACTACTATAGCTACTGAAATAGCCACTAACAAAAAATCTACTACTAATATCTAAATAGTGGTATACATGAATCTAAACTTCTACGACTTTGGCATCCTTTCCTGCAGTACAATTTTTATTACTACCACTTCACTTTGTACAGTCCTTGGCTTGATCAAAAACTCGGCTATACAATTTGATTTAGAAAATGCTTAGTGTTAATTTATCTCTTTTATTATACACTTGATTGTGGGCTTTAACATCTTGAAGATATAGGTATACTTGTGGACTCACGAAATTCTAGGTTCATAGAATCCAAGTCTTGTTGTGGAAGCTGAATATTCTTAGCCAAATTTATCTTCAAGTAGGTAGTTCCACATCTAGCACTAGTAATATTTAGTGACTACTAGTAATTATACTCTGCTTACTATTTATAAGACTGATCCAACTTTAGGTTAGTACTATAGTAGAATTTATTCGGAGTATTACAGATGACTATATAGGGCCACTACAGACTACAAAGTAGATTCTACGGACTAGCAAAAAGAACGTAGTGCATAATACGCTATTTAAAGTGGAGTAATTCTCATTGTGGTATTCATCCAATTCCTACTAATATCCTAAACTCAGTGTTGTAAATTCCAAGATTCGTTATTGGTACATTCGATAATAGTAGATTGGTACGGTGTCTAGTGTGGCTTTTGCTACTAGTATTCAGCTACTCATATGTTCGGCATATTAATTCAGTAATGAACTAAAATACTTGGTTTGGTGTTTTCGTATATTTAGTAAGTCTGTGTGTTTTATGCTTCCGTTGGTTGAATATTAGGTCGCAGTCTTTCTGTTATAGTCCTATTGTCAAGGCCCAATGCGGCAGTAATCTGAGACGGAGTGAAACTGAAACACCTCTCAAACAATCTGGGTTTTGTGCACAGAATGTATTTGTGTACAGAATCTATATATATATATATATACCCCATTTCTCTCCCATTAATTATTAACCATGTTCAAAGCTTATCACGAATTGGAGGTCGACCCCGAACCATGTCTGCGCAGTATACTAAGCTGCAAGACATGCGAATTCCTCACCACCTGGCAACCAATCATCTACTACAACTTGGTGGTGGGATTGATTTCGCCAGTGTTATGGTTGGTCAATGGTGGACTTGTTCTGTATGCACTCCTCTGTTTTGACCAAGAACTGTTTTGTGATGAAGAATCCCATCTCTCTTCCAGGGCCCTTCTATATAGGCTTTTAGGCTATAGTTGCGCGCTCGTGGCTTTCGCAGTGGCCGTAGCGTGTGCGGCCTGGGCTATGGTGGCCTAGTGTACGAATGGCCTAGTGTGCGAATGGCCTAGTGTGCGAGCGGTCTAGTGTGCGAGTGAGGCCGTGCGGTTCCAAAGCTCAGTCAGTGCGCTCTGTACCTGGTTGACTCGGTCGTGACTCCGAAGCATCGCCGCACTGACTCTGTTTGAATACATATATATATATACATATATATACCCCACAATCTGCGCCTCAAGGACGTAGAATTCTAACATCATGAGTGCCAAATCCGCCCAGTCGGTCTTAACCAAGACCCCTTTATATGAGAGTCATGTCAAGTACGGCGCCAAATTCGTCCCCTATGCTGGCTTCAATATGCCTCTTATCTATAAAGGCCAGTCCCACATTGACTCACACAACTGGGTCAGATCCAAGGTGGGCTTGTTTGATGTCAGCCACATGTTACAGCACCAGGTCAAGGGCCCAGGCGCCAAGAAGTTCCTCGAGAAGATCACCCCGATCGATCTCGGCTCGCTTGCTCCCAATACCTCCAGTTTGTCGGTGTTACTTAACAAAAATGGTGGCATTATAGACGATACCATCATCACCAAACATGCTGATGATCAGTACTACATGGTGACCAATGCTGGATGCAGGGAAAAGGACGTGAAGTTCATGAAGGGCGAGTTGGAACACTTTCAAGATGTCCTGCACTCTACCTTCGAAGGCACCTTGTTGGCTGTTCAAGGTCTGAGCGCAGGTAGCTTACTACAAAAGTTCACCAACGAGGACTTATCCAAGATCTTTTTTGGTAACACGAAAACCATTAAACTTAATGGGCTTGTGGATGGAGATATCCATCTTTCCAGAACAGGGTATACAGGAGAAGATGGCTTTGAGTTATCGATTCCTTCGTCGAACGAGGGAGAATCTGCTCAAGCAAGAGCTTTTTTCGAACACTTGATCGACGATCACCCCGATTTGGTCAAGCCAATCGGCCTTGCTGCTCGTGACTCCTTGAGACTCGAGGCTGGGATGTGTCTCTATGGTAACGAACTCTCAGAGGAGATCACACCAATCGAGGCCACGTTGGCTTGGCTCGTGCCCAAGGCCAGAAGAAGCGGAGAGCAGACTTTCAATGGAAGCTCCAAGATCTTGGAGCAGCTCAACGACAAGAAACTCGTGCCCAGACGCCGTATAGGCATTACATCTAAAGGCCCAGCCCCCAGAACAGGTGGAAAAGTCTTTGATAAGGAAGGAAAGGAAGTAGGATACGTGACATCAGGCTGCTTATCGCCTACTTTGGGGTACAATGTGTCGCAGTCGTATGTGGACAAGAGTGTGAAGATCGGCGAGGAAGTGCAGATCGAGATCCGAGGCAAGAAGAGGCCCGGAATCATTGCCAAATTGCCTTTTGTGGCAAACAATTTCTATAGGGGCTAATTATATGGTGGATTTTTAAAAGTGGTTTCAAGTCATGTAGCGTATATTTGCAATTACTGCAAGCCATGTAAAATGGTTGCGAAATAGAGCTATCAGATGTGGAGGTCAGGAGGCCAAAAAAAAAAAGATGGGTATAGAATAAACATAATCAAATGTGTTTCAATAATTGAATTGAGGACACGGTAAACGCGTGTATACACTTGACGACAGAATAGAGCACGGTCAGCGAGAGTCTTCGAGAGAGTTTATATTTTAAGGACAATGCCCAGAAGGTTGCAACAGGGTATTCACCTCGAGCGACGACACACCAAGCCGCGAAACTTTCTTTTGACGCATAGCATATACGCGTGCGTTCCCTCACTGTGGTATGTGGTTAAGTGCCATGAACCCCCAGGACATCCAATGGTTCAAGTAGAGACTAGTGTACATTCCCAAAACACTATTCCACTGCATCTCGAGCCAATTACCCCCAAAACATTCCAAAAGACTCCGAAACCCCCCTAATACCCACCCCGACTCGGGTGCCTGGCGAGCGCATTGGGGCCATACAGGTTGTGCGTAGCGACGCAGGAAAAGTCGTGTTTTTTTAAGAGGAAAATCGTGGATGGCCGCGAAATATCTACTGCAATCGCGCTGAGGAGCCCTACAATGACCCTCAACGCACCCCCCTCCTAGCCGACATACTTAAATAGATGCATACCTCGGACTCTTCCTAGCAGAGGAGTATTTTTCTTCAGGCAGTCTTTTCCAACCACTCTTTGTTTCTTCTTTTACTTTTTCTTCTATTTCCACTTCCTTTATAATGTCTACCCCTTCCAGACCTCTAGCCTCCCACAGAGACAGCGATCTCAATTCTAGATCTTCCTCTCCATACAAGTCTAGACACTCGAGCCCCTGCAAAACAAACCCCCACAACTCCCACCAGAAGAAATTGTCCAAGCTCGACTACAAGAAAAACACCAGTGATTTCCATATCTACGAGGACACTGCAGAAGAGTATGAACTCTACCATAAGCCCAGAGCCTCTGGTGTGCAGTCTGAGAGCTTGTTGCACGATGACAAGGAAAACATCTTACAACCCAAGGGTAGCAGCTTGGCACAAACCCGTATGGGACAAAGAGCACCTTTGGCCGAGTTGAATCTCTCCCAGTTTCCTGGCTTTTTGAGCTCTTCTACACAATTACAACGGGCCCCAGTACAGCTCCGGGAGTTGTACCAGCCCAAACATAGCAACAATGAGTCGCGCACGCTCCACAAGTTCAACGGGTTGCCCAGTTTCATCACACCTCCCAGAGACACCATGAACAAAATCTTATATCTGACACTTACATCGTCGCAGAGCGATGATGTGGATGAGTTGGAGCAACGCTTGATCATGCGTCTGAATGAGCTCTCGCGCAAGAAGCGCGCGATGTCCGTGGGTGTTAATGGAGGAAAAGCTCACCTCGTGCAAAAGAACCCTTTCCAGATATTCACTCATTAGCATCTTTCACTTCGAACATTCATGATACCCTTACATGTTACAAATAGATACATTAGTCATAAACTGTGTAATAAGTGTACTGAGATCTACATAATCATTTAGAGCAATTTTTATAATACAGTCATTTAGTATAGTACGTGGAACAGTAATTGCTTATAGTACTTTATTATGACACAGTTATCTGGCTAGTAATATCATATAATAGTGTGGGGTCAGGTATTTGATAAGGTGTGTGGTATAGTGTATTGCAGTATACAGTACCGTTCATTCAGAGTAGTGTAGACCTGTTTGTGTATGTGGTAGTATAGACTAGTTGTCATTGTTTATGTGGTGGTTAATAGAAGTGCATTGTAGTGGTATAGATGTGGTATAGAATGGTTGGATGTGTTGAGACTTATGTGTATAGGTGTGGTACCTCCATGTGAAGTGTGCTTATTGTATACTCACTTCTATTCATAACCACTTTTATGGTCAGTCTATCTAAAACTTATCATAGTGATTATTAACTACAACTGTAGGGATGCACTCATAGTGGGTACATTTTTTTGAAAAGTCGACCCATTCCTAAACTTTGGTGCTCAGAACACATACAACCAGTACCTTCTCTATTCAAGCTTTACTACAGAGATTACTCCTGGTACTGAAAATACTACTATAGATACTTGAACTTTCTGAGTCTCTTCCCCAAAGGTAAATACCTCAACCAAAGTGTTCATAAAACTTGTTGAGACTATCTCTCCCTCTTATAGTATAATCCATCCACTGGATTATAAAGCATACTTGAGCTAAAATCTCTTGATGTCCATTCTTTGGATACGAAATTTTCAGTCATACAGGTTACACTGTTTTCAAAGCAGACTTTAATTTCCCATATAAACATTCTATACTGTGTAACATAACTTACTGTACCAGTCGTAGTATACTAACTAGGTGATTTACCATCGTGTTTCTGGACTCTATATATCATTTTAATACTCATTGATGCATTTTATGGCTTTTCAAGGGGGGAACTGAGTTACTTCTAGACCCTTCCTGGCCTACATATTGATAGTTTGGTATACAGATTGATAGTATGGAAGTATTGATACCAATACTGAAGAGGTATATGACGTTTCTATAAAAGGCTTATTGGACCATTTTGTATTTTTCGGGATTGTCAGGGTTTCTTTATATAAATCTATTCTTTGTACATCTACACTATACTGTATTATGCGCTACTAAGTACCGTGCTATACTATACCACCTACTAAGAACTTCACCTTAAATATATTAAATATGACTAGTATGTTCTATTGAAAGTTTTAGGGATGGCAGGAAGGACTACGTATTGGACAGAAAGTATATTATGGACGACACTACATACTATACTATGTACTATAGTGTCTACTCCAATCCACACTGAGTAATAGCAATTCTAACTAAAGTAGAGTGTGACTCATTTCTCTATCATCATAATCCATGAGTAATCAGTCAAAAAAAACCTAAGAATACATTTTCGTCGTCCAAGTGAAATGCTCCCTTCTTAGAAGACCTAGGGTATACGATAAGTGTTTATTTAGTTTTAGTTGAGTATCTGATACACTCTACCGGTATCCCCGAATTCCTGAAATCCTACACTGAATCCGAGATATTCGACTATGAGACGACATTACATTTGTTCTCATTGTTGATCAAGTATGGTCACTCTAAGAACATGGGTATAGAGTTTGGAGTCAACAAAGTAGATACACGTATTAAAGCAAAGATCTGATTGCATATAGAAGTAAACATTAGGACATAATACAGTGTTTTTCAAAAATATTCAAACCAACCTTCAGATTTAAGATCTCAGAATATTGAATTCTGATTTAGTTGGTGTTTGAAACGTTATGTCTTTTGGTTTAAAAGACTCTGTGAAGGAGTAAGACACTTTTTGAATTATTGTGTTGTCTATTTGGGCTAGTTCTGGTTCCAAGCTTATTTACTTCTAGTTTGAATAGTTTTGAAAAATACTGTAATGGAGTCAACGTAGTGTTTCATCGTATAGAAACATTCATATAAAGTGAACGTATAACAGTTTATGTAGACATTTTCAGAAATGGAACAGTTCAAAAAAATTAGATAAGATAAGAAAAGTATTTTTAATGTGAGTACAAGGAAATAATTAAAGAGACATATACATATAGAGTCCCAGATTGTGGTGGTAAACATTAGGGAGGGATATGGACTGGACTGGTACACTCTGAGCTAGTGCATAGATCTTATGTACTTTTTTTTGTTTCTTTTTTTTTTTGCTCTCTTTTTTTTGTTGATCCTTTCCTACTCCGAATAATAGTCTTTTCTCATACCTCCACAAAAACACTATGAAAAATGCAATGTCTATGATACTTGCCTACGCTACTGTCTATGGTACTTGTTGCGGCTGCAACAGGACAGGCCCCGCGTGGAGTGCATGCAAAGGAGAAAAAAACTTGTCCGTAAAGTAAAAGTGCACTACGAACGTTAGCACCACCTCCTCCACCATGACCAGTTCCGTCATGGATGCTTTCAAGAGCCTCAATGTATCGTCAGCTCAGGATCTCTCGGACCACGAGACCATCTTCGAGGTGTCATACCAATACCTCTCCAAGGTGAAGGACTATAAAGACCTCGGCTCGTTCCACAACTGCATCGTTTCTTTGATCAACTGTGACAAATACCATAGGGCATACAAGCTCATACACGAAGTTCCTAGTGAAACGCACGACCAGTTCCCGTTGGAAAAGGCTTACGTGTACTATAAGATTGGTCACATCGACGAATTGGAGTCGGTGTACCATGCGGCTTCCAACTGCTCTGATGTCACCCTCAGGGCTTTGAAACATGTCTTGGCTCAGACCTACTACCAGCACGGACGCATCCACGAATCGTTGCTGTTATACCGGGAGCTCATTTCTTCCAACACCGTCGATAACGAGTTGGATATGGCTTGTAATGAGAGAGCCATCTTGTCGCAGCTGGGTGCTTCAACCACCGAGACCCTTGTGCAAGTTGCCGAGTCCGATAAAAATTATGATCTTGTATTCAACGAGGCTTTGATCAAATTGGCTCAGGGTGACGTGTCTTCCAGCTTGGACTTGTTGGAGAAGGCCTCGCAAATGTGCTTGGATCATAGCATGGACTCGGACCCTGCCGATTTGTTATTAGAGCTTGCTCCCATCAAGCTAAGCATAGCATATGCCCACCAGGTATCTGGAAACCCCAAATTGGCGTTGCAGGTCATGGAGGATATCGATATCTCGGCCATTTCTGATCTCATGATCAACCTAATCTTCAAGAATAATATGGCATCCTTGTTGCCCCAAGACGATAACCTCAACTTTTTGAGCCGAGAGTTGAATTTACAGAGGAACTTGCAGCATTTGAGACAGAAGCTTACGAAGACCCAGTACCAGCTTTTGTTCAAGAACCATTTGTTGTTGTCTTACCAGAGCAAGTCGCTCTCCAAAACGTCCAATTACTTCACCAACCAGTTCTACCGCCAATACTCCGAAAAACAACCGGGTGACGTGACGCCTTTGATCTATAAGATCTTGGTCAAGTTGGACATCACTTTGGACGACTTGCACTCTTCTACAAAGGCTAAGACCGTGGCAAGAAAAATCTTAAAATTTGCATTGGCTCAATTGGAAGAAAAGCCTTCCGATTACTCCGTGGCTGCAGCCTTGCTTTTGGTACACGTCAATGCCAAGTCATACAAGTTTGACCAGTCGATATTGGTGTTGGAGAAGTTGACTTCTCTTGAGCTCGAGGGTGATGCGGAGAACTTACATGCTTCTGCTTTCGGCACATTGATGAATCTATATGAGATTGAGAATGGCTCCAAGAAGTTGACGGCATTGTATGCTTCCTTGGTGGCCAAGTTCGAGCTGTTATCTTCAGAAGCTTTGAAACTGTCACCACAATTATACGAGTTTGTGAGAGTGGTGTACTTCAAGCTTCTCGCCTCGGACCAAGCACCTTCATCTTTGCTTGAAAAATTGAGTCAGGCCAACCCTGAAGATGTCATAGTCTTAAGCACATTGAAGGGCGATAGCTCATCACTTAGCAGTGCGGAACAGCTTGCGTCCAAAGCAGATGTGAAGGAATTATTGGATGTCAATGTTGAAGAGTTGGTGGAGCAAAAGCCCAAGAGTGCATCTGCAGTGGCATCAAGAAAGAATGTCTATAAGGTGAGCAAGAAGCCTAGAAAGCCTCAGTTTTCCAAGACCAAGGTTTTGAAGGATGAGAAGGACTTTGATGCGGACAAATTGGATAAGGAGAGATGGCTACCAATGAAGCTCCGGTCGTACTATAAGCCATCCAAGAAGGAATTAAAGAAGAAATCTGGTGGGCTCCAGGGAGCCGTGGAGCTGTCGCCAGCCCCAAGCAACACCACCCGGGCTAGCAGTTCCAGCAAGGCCAAGCAGCAGCAGAAGAAGAAAAAGAAGGGTAAGAAGTAGACAAATAGTTTATAGCGATTAAACAACAGACAGACGGTGAGTCGAACTGTACAGTACATAGGACACATAATATATTGGTACGTGCATCGTTACAACTGTATACATTATCAGTAGTATGCAGATTGTTAGCAAAATATTATTTGAGTAATTCAATCAAGAGAATAATTTTTTTTTTTTTTTAATCATGTCAGTTTTGCCGTAACTAGGTTTGGACAATGACTCTACTCCAATGAAAAAGATATGTCTGTATATGCAGGTGCCACGTTTGGAACCAACAAACCACCACCACCTTAGTCATTCCAATAAACGATGATTCGGGAATTTGGATATTTGGGAGAACTATATATTTTGGATGATTAGAGTCTTTGAGTGGTAGTACATAAAAATAAATTTTGGAACCATTATGGTTGGTGTAGCTTTACCCCCAATGTGGGCACTGTTGGGGAAGTTATGAGCCCTGGGTAACGTGCTTATTGTTGTTTTAGTTCCAGTCCGCGTTCCAGTCCGCACCCACCCATTCCTCTCCCCCCACACTATCCACTCCACTCCACTCCACTCCACTCCTATTACACTCCACTCCTATTACACTCGTTACTCCTCCTTTTGACCCCACACTACACCCCCTTTCTCCTCTTTTCTACTCCACTTTCTTCCTCTTTTCCTACTCCTCTTTATACCCCCTTTCTTCCCCCTTTCTCTCCCGCATCATTTGATAATATAAGTGTTTCTTCTTGTCTGAATATGACACTCACCTTTCTTTATCTAGGCCCAGCAATTACCAGTGCATTAGGGCCACATCAATAACACACACACAAGTAGTTAATCCAAAAAAAAAAAACAAGAGAAGAGAAGAAAAACTAAAGGAGGCAATGTGAATCTGTCCAGAGCTTTATTTGACATTTATTTGATAATCCCAAAATTCCATTCCAATTGTGGTTTTTGGGGGTAGAGTTACTGCTCACTAATATATGTATAGTGCTCACTGTAGACTGCTAGTAGAAATAGTAGCACCCAACCCAAGGTAGACATGCTCGTGGAATTTGACTTCATAGATATATATTTCAGGATATACACTAATAGTATTATGTCGTAACACTACTGTTTCAGCTTTGTTTCACAAACATACTTTCTTTGTATTATTGCATGCTCTGGCTCTTTGTCTCAGTGTAGCCATTTAATCTGCCTCTAATGGAATGGTGGGGTCTGCAAGGGCCGCCTAAAGTGGAACGTTGATTGTGCGCCCCCACACACACCTACACACACCGCTAAGCAATAAGCGGAGAGAAGTTCTTAGCGGCTTTGTCTGGCGCTAGAAAAAAAGACCAAGTCCAGAAAACGCGAGGATTATCTGCCTGCACATACCCATCCGGGCTTGTCTAGAAGATGCCATGGACTGCACCCAACCGCGATAAGCCGCCGCGGTCCGTTTTGACATGCCTATCTGGGCAGCAGTATATTAAGCGAACATAGTATATATTCTCCTCTACCCAGCCGTGCTCACTATCTACTCCAACACCTGGCCTACCTCCCCAGACAGTCATACAAAGAAAAAAACACTACTATTTCGATATCATTATCACACAGATCGCCGTCTTTGTAATAATAATAGAAGAAGAGTTATGTTCGTGAAGTTGAGCTACCAGTATAAATTTGTTCTCGCCTTTTAAGACAGACCTCTCCCCAACCTTCCAATCCGACAATCCATTTCATCACTTTTTTCCTTTTCATTATTTAAATTCATCATGTCGACATCAACCGCATCTTCATTGCCATCCAAAAAGGCAAATGTCTCCAGGGTTAGACATTTGACCTTGGACGATGTTCCCAAGGCCGCTCTTACCTTGTACAAGTCTTTTACGCTGGATGCACTCGCCCAGTTATTGACGTCCCATATCAAGGACGAAGCCAAGCGACTTGAGGCAGATTTACAGCTTTACCGAAGCTACCTTTCCCAACATATCGATAAGGGTATTTGCTTGGGCATTGGAGAAACCAACGATGAGTTCGAAACCGTGGCCATGTGGTCCCATCCCACCTCTTGTGATAACGGTTTGGACAGCTTTCCTACCTTAATGCAGGCCGGTTACGGCAAGCTCTGGGACCTTGTTGGAGAAGAGGGTCATGAGAAGATCTTTAAGGGCATGTTGCCTTTGCTCCACGATACCTTTGAGGATATCATGGCCACTGACCCCAGATTCAAGGGCAAGGGCGTGTACACGTTGGTGTACTTGGGCTCTGTGGAGCGTGCACGTGGAAAGGGCAATGTGAGAGCCATTTTCGACTACATGTTCGACAAGTATATCGACGGGCCTGGAAGAAACAACATCACGTACTTGGAGAGCTCATCCAGAACCAACATTCCCATTTATGGTAAGTTTGGCTTCCATTTTTACAAGGACATCATGCTTGGTTCCAAGGACTCGTCTTCTGCCAAGGAAGGCCAAGACTATGCCGTCATGAACGTGATGATTCGAGGCACCAACGGTGAAAACTGGACCAATGCACCCGGGTCCAAGTTGTAGCATTCAATAAAGTCAATAAATCAACAGACATAATAAACATTCTTAAACTATGTACATACAGCCACTGCTCACCATTTTAGTCACTGACACCAGCTCTATTCTACTCATCTAATGAAAGAGAGCTCTTCTGCGAAGGCAAGGTCCTTGAAGCAAACTCTTTCTTCACCTTCTCCTTCAATGCAGCCTCCTGAGCCGAGGTCAATGGCTTGACCACTTGGTTAGGTGGAACAAAGGAAAAATGTCCAAAGCCAAACTCTCGGTCGCTCATCTTGTTCAACACATACAACTGTTGTCTGACATAGCCCACGAGTGCCTCGATGTGTCTCATGTCAGCGTTAGGGTCACCATTGAAGATGTTTCTCCAAAGTGCAGCAGCAAAAGTAATGTCATCGGTCATCAAACCTTCATCGTAAGACACCACACAACCCAAAAGTTGAGTATGGTAATCTTTCAAGTAACCCTCGATGATTCTATTGGACGAAATGCCCAACTCGTTGGCCATCCGCAACTCCATATCCCTAAAGATTCTGTCCACGAGTTTTTGCTGGTAGTTGCGTCCGTACTTAAAGGGCATGGCTCTCATACGCACCGACAAGATCCAATAGTGCAAAGCAGTGATCTGGAACCACTGGGAAAAACTCTTGGGTAGACCCAACACTTCATAGTAGAACGCAGCCGTCTCCGAAAGCGGCTCGTTGGGGTAGTACATGCCTTGCTTCTTGCACTCTCCAAAGTAGTAGGAACCAGCCACTGGGCCAGCACGGGACTTGTCCATATCAATGTTGAACAACCTAACAATGGCTTGCCCGATGTTCTGTGCAAAGCTCGACATCTTATAGTTGGGGTCATTCTCGATCTTGTGGTCTGACAAAAACGGGCCCTTGGTGGTGGCATCCCGGGGTTTGATCTTCAAGTCCTGCTCTATCTTGGGGAGGTGCGATTCTTCAGCTAGCTGGGTAGGAGGCACAATTTTCTCTTGGTTCAAAAGCAGCGGGCCCTGACGAAACGTCCGCCTGGAGCAAGCTGCAACATTTAAGCGGAGCGGGGAGCCCAATCTGAGTCGAGGAAGCATGAGGACTGAAGATTTTTCTGGGTTAGAAGGATCGCGAAATGCCCGCGCTCTGGTGTAGCAAGGTGTAGATGAATGGATAGAGAACGAATATGGAAAATTCTAATTTTTTAAAAAAAAGGACTATTGGGAATTGGATCAAGGAGAAAACAGTGATAGAAGAGCAATTTTAAAATTGAAATGTGACAATTTGTGGAATTCAGAATGTAGCATGTAGGATGCTAGTAGTGGAGTAGAGTAGTGGAGTAGAGTAGTGGAGTAGAGTAGTGGAGTAGAGTAGAGTACTAGTACTAGTGTTAATAGGTGTTTTAGTTTAATTTATTGTAGAGCAGTTTTAGTCTTGAAGTCTTAGTAGAGGAGTAATTGGCTGGAATACTAGAGCAGTAGAGAAAATTCAGTGGTATTATTTTTATTAGTGGTAGTAGTAGACATTCTAGAACTATATGATACAATACTACACACACTACACACACCATATACTTAAGATTGGTAACTTACTAGACATTTTACAAATCGGTGTACACTATAAACTACACCGCGTACCTCAAGAGTATTTTTTAGTAGTAACATAATAATAAATTACTGAAAGATCACTAAAATTAATATCTAAAGCGAGAGTATGAGAACACTAGAGTAACAGTAGTATAGTAAAACATTGTTATTTTTATTTTATCATTTTCAATATTAATGTTAGTAGTCAAAAAGAGTATTTTATTCTATCATGGTCATTCTTGGGTAGATTCAGATTAGTACACTAGCACAGTGCTAAATAGAATATTGAAACTTAGGGTGTGATAGTAGTAGAGTAATAGGCTAGGAAACTAGAATTTTGAGTAAATAGGCCGGGGTAGTAGTAGATTACTAGTACACTAGAGTCTAGCAGATTCATTATCACCACTACTATGTATAAGTATTACTGTCCATTACTGCTACTGCACTACTCTACATTTGGTGAGTTCCTCTGAGACCGTACCTATCAGACAACCCTTATACTAGATCACTGTTCAGTTCATCTATAGTAACAAATTCTTATTATACATAAACAAGCGTTAATCATAGACAATTTTGGAGTCATCCATATCAGTCGTTAACAATGGCAATCTGGTCGATTTGAGGGCCAAGTATACAGCAAAAGTCACAAGCGTCAACAGGTACGACGAGTAACAGACAACAATGTAAAAATGTATGAATAGCATGTAGGCATTTTTGATGGTGCGTTGTAATTGTTTCGTAATAAAATGTTTTGCTCAGGTATAATAATCTGAAATTTGGTAGTATTAAATACATAGAATAGTGGTATGGTGGGACAGTAGAGTATGGAGCAGTAGGGTAGTAGTGTCCACAAGATAGATAGTGTATAGAGCAGTAGAGTTTTTTGATAACATAGGATAAAATGAGTGATTGTTTTTATGGACTACATAGATCTTGAATATATAGATATAAGTGGTCAGATCATAACAACTTTAAGGACCCATAGTCAGTAGACGCAGCACCCAGGGCTCATAATGCATTATCCAATTGTCATATCTGCCACATAAACATTCAGACACCCTAGAGATCCTAGACAATTCCACACTATTAAAGCATGATTCAAAGTTGTTTTGGTTGTTTCGGGTTAAGATGCCTTAACAAAAAATAATTACAATCAAATTATGGAGTAGTGAATAGAGTGAGTGAGTAGAATGAGTGAGTAGAGTGAGTGAGTGAGTGAGATATACAGTACAGAATAGCAGTTAATAGTATAATAGCATAATCATATTCATTGTATTCAAGGCCATAATCATAGAACGCCCCAATTATTCATTATAATCATAGAGTGTGAGTTAATATTAGGAGGTTACAATATTCATAGGAGGCTAAATGATCATAGGAGGCTAAATGATCATAGCAGGTCATGGAAAGTGGAGGAAATAATTAATAGATTTAATTAATAAAGTACTTGAAAAAAAAATGCAACTCTATAATATTAGAAACTACTCTTTACGAATAATACAATAGTGCAAGAGTAGAGTAAGAATGGTAGAGTAAGAATGGTAGAGTAAGAATGGTAGACTGAGAATAGTGAGAACAGTAGAGTGAGAATGGTATAGAGAGCGTGGGGGTGAGAGTGAGAGTGGGGGTGAGAGTGAGAGTGAGAGCACAACAAACATCCAAAACAATATCACAATAATGTTATGGATAGTTCTAGACAGACCCCATTCAAAATATCCCACGTCCTTCATGGAGTAGAATACGTGATTCAGATCTATTATATAGGTCTGGTCCGGCATACATCTCAGCCATCAGCAGTACCTACGGCTGCGTGACGGACGTCTGAGCAACCAAAGAGGTTGTGGTAATTCCTACAGGAAGAACTGCCCATTCGTGTAAAATAGCTTTATACATTTGAGACTATATACATTTGAGACTATATACATTTGAGACTATGTACATTTGAGACTATATACGTTTGAGACTATATACATTTGAAGCCTTATACATTTGAGGCTAGAGGCAAGATAATTCTTACAGGAGGGTTCGATATTTGGTGGTAGTAAAGATAGCAGTGAGACTACCAAAATAGTGTGAGTATAGGACGGTAAAAATAAGGTGAGACTCGTGAGAATGGTGAGAATAGTGGGGTGAGAATCTTAGACAATAGACCATTCAACCTGTAACATACTATAACACAATTATATTCAACAACATATAATGTTAGTATAGTGACGTACAATGGCATACATCACACACATAATGTACACGCCATACATGAAATCTGTTGTTAAGACTATTGTTTTTATTTATTTAATCCAGAGTTGGAGACCAAGCTAGGTTGTCCTGCGGGAGTGTATCCAAGACATCAGTGCAATTTCAAGACCGTTTCCACTTACTATTCCATTAACAAATATCATATTCCATACTCTCCCCTAATATCAAAAAGAAAAAAAAAAAAAAACAAGTCTATCTACTTCATCTTTCAAATCTATCTATATGATCTTTTAATCTATCTATACGTTCTTTTAATCTATCTACACGTTCTTTTAATCCATTTATACCTTCTTTTATTCTATCTATACCTTCTTTTAATCTATCTATACCTTCTTTTTAATCATTCTAACCATCCCAAACCCATTTCTACTTTACATTTACTGCTTGAAAGCCTTGTCGAACTCAGTGAAGACGAATCTGTATCTGACATCACCGTCCTCACATCTCTCCAAAGCCTTTCCGCACGAGGCCTCGTTGATTGGAACCTCTTCAATCATTGGCTTGATGCCCTTGTCTGCAGCCAATTGCAACATCTCAATGGCCTCGACCTTGGATCCCAAAAGAGAGGCTCCGAAAGAGGAGGCACTCTTAAGGAAGGTGAATGGAGTCACCTCAAACTTCTCATCCACAGGTGGCAATCCGACACTGCAGAATCTACCATCAACCTTCAACACAGACAAGTATTGGTCCAAGACAAAACCGTCCACGTTGGAGGCACAGTTCAAGATGAAGTCGAACTTATCTTGGAACTTGCTGGTCCACTCTTTGTCTTCCTGGGTGGCAACGAAACCATCAGCTCCGAAAGCCCTGGCCTCCTTCTCCTTGGAGTAACCTCTAGAGAAAGCATAGACCTCGGCACCCAAAGCCTTGGCGAATTGAAGAGCCAAGTGACCCAAACCTCCAATACCAATGATACCCACAACTGGGTTCTTCTTATCGCTGATGTTTCTCTTCAAAGGAGAAAACACAGTCAAACCAGCACACATCATTGGAGCAGCGTGCACGGACTCCAACTTGTCTGGAATGGCAAACACGAATTGCTCATGAGCAATAGAGTGCGAAGAGTATCCACCTTGAGACACATATCCATCGGCCTTGGAGTCTGGGGTGTTGTAAGTGCCAACAGCTTGAGCACAGTATTGTTCGTTGTTGGTCTTACATCTGTTACACTTGCCACAAGCGGAAGAAGCAGCACCGACACCGACTCTGTCACCGATCTTGAAGTCCTCCACCTCATCACCAACAGCAATAACGTGGCCAATGATCTCGTGGCCAACCACAAGGTCGTTTCTGTTTAAAGGACCCCAGTTGCCTCTCAAGGTGTGGATATCAGAACCACAAAGACCACAGCAAATATTCTTGATCACCACATCCTTAGGGTTGATCTTCTTATGGTCATAAGAGGCCAACTTAGGCTTGTTCCAGTTGTCTTTAGAATCGACGGTGAAACCTTGGAATTGTTCGGGAACTGTAGACATTGTGTATTATTATTAGAGAATGATAAGAATCAAAATTTTGGAAATGGAGGATTTGGATGCAATATTTATACCATTGGCATGAGTAGCAACGGCGTGTGTGGGTCCTGCGCACAAGGCCTGCGTGAATACGTCAGAAAGTTGCGATTACTAAGAAACACAGTTTCATGAGTCGAGGCATACCCATTTGGCCACTCTACAGAAATAATGCATTGGAGCAGTTTCAGGGTTTTTAGTGGCTCTAGAGAATTCATTCATGGTTTTCCTCAAGCCTGTATATGTCCATTGGGTTTGTGGTGTCTTTTTCCCGGTTGGTTTGGTGATGTATTCGGTGCTCCAAAAGTGAAATCAGTGAGCTCGAAGTGTGCGTGGTGGAAATGCATCGCCGACTTTATCGCACTGTAGAAGCTCATCGAAGATATTTCCTGCACGCAGTGCCCCGGAGCGGACAATTTATCCGCTTTAACAAAAGATTGCCTTCAAAGCACAAGTCTGAGCCTGAGCCAGGGGCCCGTTCTCGCCCCCCTTTAAGGCGGTACTCGTCGCACGCTCTTTTTTTCGCCGTTTTCATGCTATCCATATCTCGATAAGGTCCATGTTCAGAAGCACAAGCTCTTAAGCTACATACGTCTATGAAACTGGAATGGCGAGTGGCGAGTTTGATTGTGGCTGGAAGCCGAGTCGGCCATACTAACATACTAAGTAATTAATTCTTTTCCGTACTCCTCTACGGCTCTTTTCCGCCGTTCTCTTTTGCCGTTCTTTTCTGCCGTTCTCCCCGCCCTTTCTTTCCGCCATCCTCTCTTCACCATTCACCATCCTCGCCCTACACCGCCCTACATTGATGTACGCCCTAAACTACTTTACACTCTTCACTGCTGTACGCTCAGTACGCTGTTACCATCCACCAGTCCTTACAAAATATTAAAGATCACTATACTTATCCATAATACGAATATAAATTAAATTTAGTTACTAAGATATTCATATAATAATCAGAGAATTGGTGAATTGGTGAATTGGCCAAACGGATTACTAAATCACTGAATTATTGAATCACTGAATTACTAAATTATTGGATGATTGGAAATAACGGTATTCAGTCAACTTGGCGAATGAAAATTTGACAATTGGGGTTTGTTTGTTCTTTTTTTTTTTCTTGGAACGAGGGTTGAGTTGTATATATTGGCCAATCGAATAGCAAAAAAGGTTTGGATGTTGAAAGAGAAAGAGAGCGCGTGGTCTGTGTGCGAGGAGGGCTTGGTATCTTGGGTGCGTGGGTGCGTGGGTGCGTGGGCAGGTTACCGGGGCACGGGTGTCAGAGAGGCCCGGAAGTTCACATGAGTGGTGCCAAAGTCGCGCCTTACGATCGCGCGCAGGCTCTACATTCTTTAAATCAAAGCATCTGCGGGTCCTGCGCAGAACGCAGGTTCGCGTGTGTATGTCATTGCATTCGTTGGCGGATATGAATTTGTATCGTCTCAGTTCAGAGTCGTCATCAATGCACTTTTTTCCCCAATGCGTTGAACCTTTTATTCAAGCTCCACAGTTTCCCGTGGTCCTGCACAAGCGGCAGAGTAGGCACCGTAGTTCCCCACTATTATAATTTAGCCTGCCCCCCTCTATGGGCTTTTTTTTTTTTTGCAGATGTTCCGATCTGGGGTTGCAGCCAAAGAAGCAATAACAGTGAGGCAAACAATATAACGTGGGTGGAAAAAATGTATAGACACAACTGGCGTGTGCGCATTTCTTTAAACCCACTGTTTCCCTTTTTTTTCCCTTCTTGTCTCGGTCTTGACTTTTCCAAATTTACTACTACATTTTTTTTTTTGCCCCGGGCCCCGTGTCAAGATATTCCTTGTACCCGTTTTTCTGCCCCTTCAACCCAATTCCGCCTACTGGCTTCTCTTCTAATCCGAATCACGTGGATCCTCCAGAGACCGTTGTCCCCTTCTCCACGGCTAATTGTTGTCCAGCATTTTTCCCTTCCAACCTAATGGTGTTATACAAGAGAAAGCAGGTCACCTTCGTGCGCCCGCTTCCTGTTCCACAGGACCTCGATTCCGAAATCTACGTCATTCCTCAGACAAAGGAATGGTTTCTTGACTACAGCGACTACCTCGCCCGCATGGACTATTACCACCGCCGCAAGTTTGTGTGTGAAATCACGGGGAATTCGTGTTTGACCTACTTTGAGGCCCACCTTTCTGAATCAAAGGAAATCAAGGACTTGGACGCCCACTTCCCGGAGGCCTTACGCGAACACATACTCAAGTTCCTCCAATTCAACCGCATCTCCAGGTTGGATCTTTTGGTCGACAAGGTGTACTCTGTGTTTAAAAATGAGTATTTTCCAGGTGAGGAAGTCTATGTCAAGAAGATCATCGAGCCCAACGCAAACAGGTCCGCCGCCAAGGCGAATGCTGTGCCTCCGCACGCTTATATGTCCACGGTGAAACAAAGAGCCATGATCAGAGAAAAGGTCCAGTACAGTGATATATCCGAAACAAAGTACTTGGTGTCCACCATTGGCGATGGATCACAGATCATTGCTACCAACCAGCAGATTTCCAGAGACAGAAATCACTTCACCAAGTGGCTTATCAAAACCTACATCAAATTGACTGTCACTCGTTCTCAGAAAGTCGGTGCTCCGTGGGTTGTGAAAGAAAAGTATGCCAAGAAATACCGCATTCCTACGGAATTTCCTGAAGATTTGAAGATGTTCGAGCACATCACTCCTAGTGGAGAGGTGCTATACGAGGGAGATGAGATTTTGGATTCATGCTGCCCTGCTGTGGATGCTTCGGACCCAAATTCCAGCAAATGCAAAAAGGTCCGTGGTAAGGCCTTGAAGAAGAAAGCTGCCCTGAACTTATCTATTGTGAAGTCGGGAGCAGGAACTGATGAAGCCACGGACGAACATGTTGGCATTGAGTGCGTGGATCCAAAACCTAAACTAAAATCTGATCCACGGTCAAGGTTTCCTCTCCATCATCTACCGGAATCTATTCAGAAAGAGCTCAATGAGAATGAGCTCGTGACATTGTCTTCGTTCCAGCCGTCTAAGAAAACAATTACTGAAGACTTGGACCTTGGCTTCGACCTTCAAAACACTAGACCTCCTTCGCATCCAATGAAGTTGCTTGAAAATGCACTCCTGCTCAATGAGCAAAGTTTGGAGAGAGAGGGGGGCGAGTCGGATGAAGAGTCCATGAAGAAAGACTCAGATGATGGGTCGCAGCTGCAATTCGACAAAAGAGATGACTTTGGGAAGTTGCTCCTCTCGTCCTCTCAAGAATCATTGGAGATCTGGACTTTCCTTAACATATATCACTCTGTGTTTAAACTTGACACGTTCACATTCGATGACTTCATCTGTGCCATGGGATGGAATGACGACCAGTATAAGGATCTTGGACGGTGTGAACTTTTGGATGAAATCTGGTGTGGAGTGTTGAGCTTGATAATTTCCAACGAGCCGGTTCCAAAGAAGTATCTCGATGAAGCGGAGACGTATGGGCTCAAAATCTTCTTGCCCCCAAAAGTGACTTTGCTTAAGCCAGGACAGACTTCAGAAACAACTCCAGAAGATCCCAAAGATGACTTTGAAAGTGATGGTATGAAAGTGGACAAGGTGAAAGACGAAAGCAAAGAAAATGGCGAGATTCCCGATGAAACAAAGGAGAAGCATGATACTGAAGGGAATGAAATAGAAGAGAACAAAGAAAGCGAAGAGCATAAAGAAAGCGAAGCCAATCATTTGGCTTATTCCGTCATAAACCACAGAGGGGTTGCTTGGCATGAGAGACTCCGCAAGAGAAACTTCAAAGATGGTGGCTGGCAAGTTATTGTTTTGGGGGTGCTTTCTCTTGTGGAGTATGTTCCCGAATACTCTGCAGTCATCCAGGAAGCCTATGAAGTTCTTGCTCCTTTGCTGGTCAAACCAGCCACGCCAGGAAGTGTTCTATCCCAATTCTACACATACCTCAGCATTGATATGAGACTCAAGATTCTTCATATTCTTACCACTTTGGTTGTTAATGGAGATGCAGTACGTGCATACATTGACGAAGCACTTGAAGCTTCAACCAACTTGAGACGGTCTAGACTCGAAATTTTGAAGGACATGAAGCTGGCAGTTGACAATGCCAACAGAGCACATTCTGAGATCCATAACAAATTGCTTGAAGGTCTGAATTCTGCCACAGATCCATCTATATGGAACTCTTTCTCCAGGAAGAAACACAGACTCAATATGAGAGGCTATGAAATGACAGAATACGAGAAAGCGTACTTGGAAGTGGACCCTTCGTTCCAGGAAGTCTGGGATGAGAGAGAAGCTAGCATTGTCAAGATCCAGGAGATTAAGAGCAAGAAAAAAGAAATCGAGCTGAAACTCTCGGAGCTTGATTGTCAGAGAGTGCGCCTACTTGGCAAAGACAGACACTTTAATCGTTACTGGTGGTTTGAAAACAATGGGTTGCCCAATATTCATTTCAATGGTGGAGAGGACGAGGATGAAGTAAATGTTAGTGACGAGGATCTTGACGACAAGGAGGAAGTGCTTGAGGAAACATATTTGATGGGCCGTCTATGGATGCAAGGGCCAACATCAATGGACCTCACATCCAATCTTAAGCTTCTGGAGGAAGAAGCCAAGCTCATATCAAAGAAATCTCTTCAGTATGAATTGGCAAAGACCCAGAATATTAACAAGATTGAAAAGGGGGACCGAGAAAAGATCACGCAACAACTCAACCTGGAAGACGGTGGCCAAGCATTGAAGGTGATGAACTTCCAAGTGGGTACAACTGCTCAAGCACACATTGCTGATGTTCTCGGACTCCAGTACACCGAGAGCTCAATACGTTCCAAGGATGATTCGGTGTTGATCGACGACTTAGGAGGGCTCTCTGCCGGGATCAGTGTCAAGCAGATCACGCCCATGCAGCGCAAGCTGATTGAGGAATTCCCCGTGCCATTGGTTTTAGGAAATGAGTGGAGGTTTTTCGACAAACCCAGTGAGATTGAAGCACTTTTGAAATGGCTCAATCCGTGGGGAAAGCGAGAGTCTGCCTTGAGAAAAGAGCTCCAACGTGTTAAGGATGGTATATGTCAAAGCATGTCAGCCAGACGCAAAGCACTCTGGTTCGATGAACTCCCCAAAGAAGAAGCCACGATCGAGGAGAAAATCCAAAAGGCTGAAGAGAAAATCGATACGTTATCCAATACCGTCGTGGAAGAAACCGAGTTGGAGGATAGCGGAGATGATATCTTGGCGCAACGGAAAAGGCCTAACCGCAGAGCAGCCAACGGCTCCAACAAAAGGCAGAAGACCATGGAAGAAACGCTCAACTCGGGAACCGTGGAGGAAGTGCAGAAGCTCCGGGATGAGTTGCGGGCAGAGAAGCACAAGAAAGTGGGCGAAAACCAGGTCAACCGGGTATTGGAGTGGGTCAACCGGTCAGCACGCGATGAGTTCGACAAGTCACTCTACGAAGGTGGAGAAAAGGCCAAGACCAAGGGTAAGAAGGCCAAGAAGTAGGCCACTAGACATTACGCATTAGGTAGTTCCATATATTCCGATCTACTCGCTCCGAAGCTTCTTCCTAGAGTCTATCTCATGTTTTCCAGTATTATCTCTAGAATCACCTTCTCTCGACCTCTTATAACTTTTATCCCCAGACGAGCTCTTCAAAGCTTTGGATTTCTGTAGAAGCGTTTCAAGCTTCCTTTCCTTTTCGGCCTGTTCTTTAAGAACGGCGTCCTTCCTCTCTTGGTTCCGAAGATTGAGCTCCTCTCGTGCTGTTCTATCAGCAGACTCCAAAGCCAGAGAAAGCTTACTAAATTTCTCAAAGTTGATTTCGCTTGTTTCATTCATGGTGCCGCCACTGGCCGCCTTGACCCGCTTATCTAGGGCTATAGCAAAGCCCTGGTTGTTCTTCCAGTTAGACACAGCAGAGGGAATGTGCCACTTGTCCTTGACCTCCTTGGTAATTTTCTCGGTGGATGCTGCCTTTAGCACGGGCGGTGGTGGTGGAGGCGCCTTTTCTCTGTTCTTTCGAAGCTTGAATTTGGGCGGAAGCATGGGGTCTTCCTTGTAGGTTCTGATTTCAAGAACAGTATCTTTCTCAGGCTCCAAAGAGCCAGATTTGTAATTAACAAACGATGCCTCAGAAGTTCTGGGCTCGTCTGTGCCGTTGGCTACTCCTAAAAGACGTTCCACAACGGCCTTGGTTTGTTCCACACATAATGCCAACGACTCATCGGGACATGTTCGTAGTGTGTACCTGGGAAAATGGTGTTTGAGATGGGGGAACTTCACTTTAAGCGGGATTGTTTCATCGAGAGATGAGCTAGTGATCAGGGGCGTTTCGGGCGCTTGCTGGCCATATTGGAGGGCATTCTGGTGGATACTGTGGAGGGCATTGTATGGGCCATCAAGTGGCTCCACAGAAGATGTGGAAAGGGGAAGCACCAATGCTTTGGATGTAGGGGCTTTTTTCGGGAGCCGGACCTGGATCGTGGCTATGGATGTGTGTTTTGGCGGGGGTAGCAGTGAACTAAACATGTTGTAGAGTGATGGAGTGGTATAGTCAAGTCGCAGTCCATAGTCGCATCAATCTATGGTGCTTCAGTCTGTGAGATTCGCATCAATTCTGTAGGGTCTATCAGTAGGGTCTATCAGGACTATAATTACACAATGATTTAGGTGAATAATTAGTTTCGGGCTTTGAGTTAGGTAGTGATTGGGTTATGGGTACAGAAAATAGGATTATGGGATGGATTTAAGATTTTTGGGTTTCACAGAGAATAGAGAGTAGAGTAAAGTAAAGGATAGGGTAATGACTTAGACTGAGACCTGACTGAGTCCAGACTGAGAAGATGAAATAGATGAAATCTGGAATAAAAAGAAAAGGTGGATGATGGGAATTGAATGAGCTTGAGATAAATTTTGGATCAATTCTGAATATGGGTTTTAAAGTGCAGGAGCAATTTATAGATGAATATAAATCCATGGTACCATATCTCCATTTCCAATTAGTTGTGGACTTGTAATACACTCACCCGCCAAATATCTCGTCCTACCGTGTGTCTGTTCAAGCTTTATATTTGTATCATATCTTTGTAAAAATGTATCATATTTTATCATCTAGTCACTTACCAGATATCTATATTGTTCTAGCAGTAGTCTGTATTCCATTTTCTTCGAAAGAAGGGTATCAATAGTAAGATGTTTCAAGACCTGGTAATTATTGTATACTGTACATCTTAGAGTATCGTAGAGTGATCTATTACTAATCTGTGTCTATAATGGATATAGTCATAATGTACATGTGCATACTTCAGTGTACTGATTTATCAGGTATGTCTACAGTGAGGGTATACATAAGTTCAGTAGTCTGGAATTTGAACATGATGTACTTGTAGATTGTATCACAGATTCTTTGGACTCAACCTATGAATTATGGATTTTAAAATACATAGTTATCAATTTGGTAGATTGATGAATGAATGGGGAGTACGTTAATATAGGTAGGGTAGGCACATGAATAAAGTATATACAATTTTTGAGGACTAGAATATACCCATGGCCTGAAGGAATGCAAAGATTTTATTGGCCAAAGTGGGCCGTGAAGGTAGCTTCTGCTTTGGATCCACCTTGGTATCAAACAGAGCTCTGCTGATCAAAGGAGATTTGGGGCTAAGACGTGTGCCGGTTTTTATAAGCCAATTGATCACACGGAACTTCCAGGGAATATATGGTTTTCTGGTTTCATCGTTTTGGGTGATTTGGGAAACAAAGTCTACCATCTCCAGTGGATTGTCTGAAATCACGCCGTAATTGCTAATCTGGTGGTACCTGCATATAGCCGTGAAGTAGGTCAATTGCCACGCCGTATTAATCGTCCAGTTAACCAACGTCAACTTGTGTTCCTTGACTGCAGGAAGGAACTTCTCGATACACTCCGAAGACCACATACTAACGTAGATCATGGATACTCCTGAAATCTCATACCTTGTTTTTTGTTTGTTATCCAACTCTGAGACGTACTGTGCGTAGCTGAGGTACGTCATAGTATCTTCCCAACTCAAGGAGATATGGAAAATATCAAAGAAAGTTTTTTCAAGGCCTTTGTCTGTGTTCAGAATAAATGGGTCCTGGTTTAGGGTCTGAAAAAATGGGTCCTGGTTTAAGTACTTGAGAAACCGGATGTTCCAGATCCCAAGCTGGAGTCGAGGGTACCACCACTCTAGGTCTGGTCCCACTTCCAACACATCCTCCACTAGCAATTTAAGAAGTTCTGGTGGATTGGAATTCTTCAAGTCAAGCATAATTTTGCACTGGGAATATGGCCCTGACTCCACAAACCGACGGAACCACACCAATAAGTCTTTAAATGTGAGCAATGGCTCGCCCGACTTAATGGTACGAAGTCCACTCAACTCAACAAAGTCCGTTTCCAAGATATTGAAGTTGGTATCGTGACCATCTTGGCTACAGAAAATCCGGGCCGTGCTAACATCGTGGGATACCACCAATACATTGTCTCTGGATGTCCAGAGATCGGTCTCAATGGTGGAGGCTCCACACTGGAAACACTTCTCGAAACCCTGGATGGTGTTTTCGGTGTACTTGGCTTTGAAGCCGCGGTGACCAATGACAGAGCAAGCCATGATGATAATGATGTGCTTTATTCCATGGGTTTGATGCCGCTGGACGTAGACTGATGGGTCTATGCTTCTTGCTCTGGAGTGTAGAAGTATTGGGTACTGCAGAAAGGCCCTCAGCGCTGTTGAGCTTTATTGTCTACTAACGCATAAACTGGAGCGGTTATTCTTATCTGTATCTAAACTATACTAAGAACTCTTGTAATCAC